>CAWUFW010020896.1:0-137217 GCA_963921515.1 Calotriton arnoldi
AGTGCGGGCAGGCGGGGGCAGGGGGCGAGAAGGTACGGACAGCGGGAGTGCGGGCGGGGGGTGCGAGAAGGCAAGGACAACGGGAGTGCGGGCGGGGAAGCGGGGAAAAATAGTGCTTATAAATAACTCATACCGTACAGTGTGACACTCCAAGTAAAGGGGCCAATAGCCATGGGAGGGTACAAATGACGATATGTAATAAGGCGGGACTAACAAGCCTCATAATCAATCAGAAGACAGAATTTACGAAGGACAAAGACAGAAGCCAATGAAAAATATGGGCGGAGAGTGAGGAAAGCTTGCTTACCATACTCTACTACTGCATGCCTCGCAGAGCGAGCAGTGCTTGCGCGCTGCTGCTAAAGCTCGACCTAAAAAATGGTTATTGTGCATGCTGAACAGAATTAGCAAAAAATAACAAGCTACTTACCTTCAGTAATGCCTTATATGGTAGAGTCTCTTTCTAGCCACAGGTTCCTTTCCTTACACTTTTCCTCAGGCATCAGACTGGAGCCGAAAACTTTTTTGAGCAATAACCCTGCGTGTAAGTAGGTGGCATAGTTAGGCTCCTCGTGGTGTGTTCGACATTATCCGCATCAGAAGTGTCGTGTGCAGTGCCTATACAGGAGCCACCCCAGTGCGCTGATGTCAGTGTCTTTTCGCGACTTTCCACGCCAGAAGCACAGAGCCATGAAGAACACTGACCAGTGATGTGCATGTCTAGGGCCCTTAAGAAGGGTAACCATTTTACTGTAATCCATTTTCAGAGCGAGGAGGATGGGAGGGTTGGTAAGGAATCTGTGGCTCAATGGAGTCTCTACCAGATAAGGTGTTACCAAAGGTAATTAACTTGTTCATCTGATAGAGACTTTTAGCCACATATTCCTTATCTTAGAATAGATACACAAGCAATACCTTCCCTGAGGTGGGGTTGCTAAACAGATTATTCTAAAAAATCCTCCAGGACCAAACGGGCACAGTGCCATGCAGAGACACCCACATGCCTGACAGATGTCCAGGACAGGGACTCCACAAGCTAATGCAGTAGTCACAGCTTTGGCTCTGGTGGAATGATCATTCAAGCCCTCAGGGGGCTGCTTTTTGGCCAATTCGATACATCATGAGATGGTACGTTTCTGCACTGCCTTCCCTTTCTTGGCACTGACATATCCTATGAAGAGTTGATCGTCCACCTGGATCTCTTTGGTACAATCAAGGTAGAACAACAATGCTCTTTTTGGGTCCTGGTGGTGGGGTCTGTCCTCCTCTTTAGTAGGATGTGGTGGGGTGTAAAAGGCAGGCAGAGTGATAGACTGGCCTACATTGAATGGAGTTACCACCTTTGATAAGAATGATGCTCTAGTCTGATCAACCTGCTTGTATAGATAGAAAAGAAACAGCCACAGTGGTACAATAGTCGCACTTCTCTATTGTTGGAGAAGTGATGGGAACGAATGGTGCTCAAAACACTACAACACCACTGCTGCCAAGAACTGTATGTCTGTATCAAAGAGCATTCCTGCCCAGCAAATGAAAAAAAGAGAATAGTGGAGCACTCATATAGTATATCAGTTGTATTAGTGTTAAGGTCCCAGTACAGTGAATATAATGGCTTGAAATATATGAAATGCCACTTTTGTTAGGTACTCAAATGATTTCTCAAAATTTCCAACTGTTGCAGTAGAAAAAATATTATTTACTTCATGATAATTCTTACATATAAGCTACAAGAATTTTATAACTACGGCTACAACAAAGGTTTGCGCTGGCTAGAATCCTCTATGGAACAACATTGCCAATGTATCGCAAACCTTTATTAGATTGTTGTAGAAGGTGGACTGATCTGTTAGTGAGAGGAGATGGGTGACTAGAGAGGGCAAATGTAGGAAGGAGACACAGTAGAATGAAGTAGGCAAGGTGGAAGAGGGACAGAGCAGCTAAAGGGGTAAGGAGGGATGGGTCAGAAGAGAATCATTAAGATTAGATGCACAGCGTTTTTGCATTGGTGGACATCGACATCATTGTGTTTGAGCAGCTGTTTGAATGCCTGTTGATCCGGTAGCTGATGTTCTTCATAGAGACTGGCCAGGGCTCACCTTTGCGCAGATAGCTCCCTAGGAAACCCCAATTTGGTGCCTACCTTCCCCCTTTTTTCACTGAGAAATATTCCTCTCGTCCTCTGCTTGTTTTGAAGGTGTGATTAACTGTTGCATTTCCTCATACCTCAAGTTATTAGTGCAGAACTGAGAGATGAGCTGTACAGTGGTAGCTGACAAAGCACACTTTTCTTTGGAGCCTGGTCATAGGTAGACTGCTGCATAATCTGTATGAAGATAGCCCTTTGCACCCCTCTTCACCTCAGCGCCCTGGGCTTGGGTCCAGCATGCCCATGCTAAAAGCATGATGCTGTTTTGAACAAATACAAAATACTTAGAGAGTCTGTAGGGTCCAGATGTGATAAAGTTGCAACTCACTGAAAAATTTTGCTTCCAGAACCCACTGAGTACCTAGGTATCTATTGGTCCACAGAGGCACGTTATGGTCTAGAGGTCTAAAAGGAAACCAAGAGTCTATGATTTCTACCAAGAAGGTGCATAGATGCAACACACAGCAAGAAGCAACTTCCAAACTACCAGGTAAACTGGGTGTCCAGTACGTTCTCTGGGTGCTAAGAACTAGGATCAAAAAATGAAATGCAATCTTAATTCCTCTATGGTTACATGGGACAACATGTTAAAATACATTTTTCATTATACAAACCACTTTAATCTAGAACTTTAGTGCAAAAGTTTGAACTGAATTACATTCACTGCAAGTCCCAATATACACTAGCTTATTGAATTAATGCTTAAGACAGGAATGCAGCAACGCACCTGACACCATACAAACCTGGCTCAATGACTTGAACCTTGACGGCTTTGAACTAAACCTTTCACCGAATGCCAAGTCACTTCGATTCACCCTGGACACCAACCACATCCTCAAGGAACACTTTTTAAAAAAAGTGGCCTGATACTAGCTCTCTCTTCTGAAGAAAGAAAAATCACGTCCTCCAGAAAGCAACTTCAAAACTGCTGTTGAAGCCTTCGTACTTTTGCATGAATGGTGGTAAAGCCCTGCTCCATGGCCTCCTGGACTCCCCACTGGGACCCCTTAAGAGCATCCTACACACCGTAGCACATCTCATCCAGGGCCTGAAGAAATATGATCACATCACCTTCATCCTAATGGAATTACATTGGGTCCTATTGCTGGCCCGCACCATCTTCAAAACTAGTGGCGTCTTTTACAAAGCCAATCGACCGGCACCCCCGGTTATTTTGCAGACAAGCTCTCTATCTCTGGTGGTTCTTAGCACATGCACAGCCAGGACACCATCAGACTGTAGAATAAGGAGTGTAAATAAGAAGAAACACAAGGCATTATGCCTTTTCCATGTATACACTCAGAATTTGGAACAACATCCCCAAATCCATCAGAACCGCACCAATGCTGCTTCAGTTTTGGAAAGAGTTGAAGACTCACCTCTTTACGAAACACTACATCGCACTCCTTTAACTCTTACAACCCATCTGTCTCTCCTATGATTTGTTGACTTTGGGCCTGATTTAGATTTAGATCTTGGCGGAGGGGAATACTCAGTCACAAACGTGACGGATATCCCATCTGCCGTATTACGATCCTATTATGTCCTATGGAAATCGTAATACGACGGACAAAACATATGTCACGTTTGTGATAGACTATTCCATCCACCGAAATCTGAATAAGGCCCTTTATGCTTGTCATCGACCCTGTACAGTACCATATACATGCATACATATAAAAACATATATAGCCAACAAAAAATTATGAGGTCATCCTACCCCTTACCAAAATCAGTCCGAGTTTTTATCATTCCTGAGATTTTTTTACCTATTCCATTGCTCTCTCCATTTGATAGAGGATGACTCTATATATTTAAACTGATGATATTTGATATCTTTATGGACGTTCTTCCTCTGGGATTTTTTTCCTCTCTCATTTAAAAAGTCACTATTGGGTTAATTAAAAATCAAGTAGTGCGTTATCCGCAGGGAGATACCACCCCGTCTGATTCAAGGTTTTACCGGGTGCACGAATGCACTCAGTAAAACCACGTTTCCATGCATGTTTCATTCCTGCTCAAAGCAGAGCAAAATGAGTATGGAAACTGGACTAGAATCATGACTCATCTGCAAGTAAAAAATGGATTGGTAATTATAGTCCATGCATTTAGTTCCTATTCCGGGCCTAAGAACTCAGAATATTGTGGTGCAGGGGAGAAATAACCAGCCAGAAATGGACATTCTGGTCCAGTATTCCTGAACTCCCTAGACCCCATTACTCATAATGAGGCCGTCAATATGCAGTTCCATTTGCCAATACATCGCCTTCTTAAATCTCCAATCTCCCTCTTGGGTGTTTGCAAATGTTAGATGTAAGGTGCCTCTTCCCCTTAAAAAATCACCCCAAAGCTCCCCATCTGAATCGTCTTACATATTTCCCATGCCACTCCTGTAATTCTCTCTCTGCTTCAGCCCTTCAACTCACTCCTTGCTCTAATCTTTCTATTTACTCCGTGCACTCATCCAGTTCCATACACTTCCCACGCATTCACCCTTGTCATATCGCACTCCGAACATCCCATGTTCTCTTCTGTCATGTCTCTCTATGATCTCCGACTTATATGTTCAGGTTCCTTGCCCGGTCATTTTTCGTTCCCCAAATATCTCAATTTTTATTGCAGATTGTGGAAGATGTGAGCAGCTTAGGAAAACGCAATACAGTAACTATTAGCGTTCGCCTTGTGGAGGGCTCTATGAGACATTGAAACCTTTCGATTTACCAAAGTCACGAAAAAGTTTATTAATTAAAAATATAAGAAAGTGCATATTAAAATAACCCTTGCCCTTGGAAATCAAACACTTTTCTTTATTGTTGCTATTATAAAACTGCTGGGGGATCAAATATTTGTGGAGATATAGCCTTTGTTTGAGCGCCTCGGCCCCATCCTTGTTGCTATCAGAGTCTCAAGTCAATGTCATCCTATGCGGCCTACCAGGAAGGTTTGTTGTCAGGTGCTAGCCCCATCCCCCAGTCTGGGAAGGTGGCAGACTTCTAGGGTTAAGAGCACACAGGTCTCTTGTGATGCTAATGGCCCTTTTGTTATGTGCAAGGAAGAATTGCATCTCTTGCCTGTCCCCTTAAGTCCTGCCTTGAGGTTCCTATGAAGGCAGGACTTCAGTGTATTAACTCCAAGGATGTCTGAACGAAAGCGCATTCTTCTTTGTCATGAAATTGTTTTGTTTTATATGGTGGGAAATCCATGTTTACATTACATGCGCTATTCTACTGTAAATAAAGAACTTTTTTCAAGAGGGCTCAGGTTTTAGAAGAATCCCGAACATGGTACATTTCTCTTTTAAAATTAAATGGCTTCAATTTAAATGTGCTCCCTTGAGAGACATAACTATAATAAATAAATGATATACTGTACAGTTTATCAGGCCTGTTTCCTATTTGGAAGAGATGCTTACCGATGCCGAGTAGTGAGAACGTAGGGTACATTCAATATTGAAGACACAATTTAAAACGTAATTGGGATGTTCAGAGTAATAAATTGGCGTGCTGGTACACACATGCACAACAAACCAACTATTTTCTTGGTAAATAAAATTTTGATTATCATTTGCTGAACATGTACTTAGCTTTCATTTTCGACACTGGAATCCTATTCATAACAGTGTATGTTTAAATGGCAAAAATGCTAGAAATAATGCTATAGATTGTGCTGTAAAACTTCAATTTAGATGCAGAGTTTACACATATTTTGGCCCAGATTTACAAAATTTTGCTCTGGATTTGCATCAGAAAAGTGACACAAACCTGCACAAAATGTTTTTTCATGGATTTACTTTCCAGCACAAAACTTGTTTTGTCTTGGAAAGTTGCCTCAAAATAAAACAAAGCAGCGCAAGGCGCTGCTTTGTATTACTCTGCATCAAGGGGGTGTGCCATGGGTGGTACATGGGCATTCCCATGGAACCACCCACAGTTTTTATGCAAAATCCTGCTTACAAACAAGAATAGACAGGGTTTTGCACCAAAACAGAGCACATTTTGAAGCAGGCATTAAAAAGTAGAATGCTTTTATTTATCCTAACTTCCCACTTTTCATATGTACTGCACTGTACTTGCACACAAGTGGGAACTTTTTAAAGTTTGTCTAGGCATAGTATTTTGTACTAGAAGGATATCCTTCCAATACAAAACCTATGCAAGACTCACACAGACAACATTGCACTATGATGTAAAGGTGTGTACATGGCGCACGGCAGCCTAATTGTGCGCCAACACTAGGGAGGGAGTAGGACAGTACCATATCTTAGTAGATTTGGTGCTTTCCTGCTCCCTCCTTCTCATGCAATGCAATGCAGTGCAGCAACTTTGGGTGCTGCACTGTGTGACAGTTTTGTAAATCTGAGCCTGTGTGTATCTATGTGTATAATGTACCTTTTTATGCCATGCAGTTTAGTGAACCCTGAATCAGAATTTGTGCTGCACTGCAGCAATGTTCCAGAAGCTCTGACACAAATGTTATGTCACTTAAAGTGCGTAGAGCCAATGAGAAGGAGATAACTGAGAGATACACTGTATCTACTCAGTGTCTGCACGTGCTAAGAAACTGTCAAGCTCAGCTTCAGTGGGAATAATAATCATTTGATAGGCACAAATTGTAAAATTTGTGATTAAAGCGATGCTAGGAGCAAGCTGTGTAAAATGCATCTAGCCAGGTTGTATGACATTACAACGCATGCCTTTACCACACATGCTTTTACCATGCAGCCTTTATTACGCATGTCTTTACCATGCAGAGGCCTTTACCTCGAATGATAAGTATATTTAAGGTAAGTAAATCTCTCATATATATATATATATATATATATATATATATATATATATATATATATATATATATGTGCCTTTCACTCTCCTTGTGTACTTTACCCAGCCACATCCACCTCGCGAGGCCGGTGCCGAGTTGCAGGACACAGGACCCTGTAAAATATCACAGCAGCACCCGTGTCTCAGAATCAATGAGACGCCAGTAAGGCAGCGCACTCCAGAGGTGGTTTCAGGTTACTAGTTTATTATGGCCATGCTCTACCATTTTAGTATTCACAGAATGAACTTACTCATTTTGGTATTCACAGAATGAACTTACTACCATTTTGGTATTCACAGAATGAACTTACTACCATTTTGGTATTCACAGAATGAACTTACTCATTTTGGTATTCACAGAAGGCACTTACTCATCAATGAGTAAGTGCCTTCTGTGAATACTAAAATGTGTAAGTTACACAAAATGTGTAAGTTACACAAAATGAGTAAGTTACACAAAATGTGTAAGTTCACACAAAATGTGTAAGTGCCTTCTGTGAATACCAAAATGAGTAAGTTCATTCTGTGAATACCACATCATTCTATTTCCAATTTGGCGCCAATTGATGAATCTTCAAGAAATTTTCAAAACTCGTGGGGCGCTCCGGTCCGCTCCTATCCTGAAAGTTTCGGGGTGATTCGTCAAGTGGGGGCTGAGAAAAAAGGGGGGTCCCAAAACGTGTTTTCCCCATGCAATTTTCCATAGGAACCTTTAGTCGCAGCTACAGCCCGAACTGCTGAACGGAATTACACCAAATCTGGCAAAAAGGTAGCCCTTGGTTCAGAGTCATGCCTTTTGGTTAAATGGTGTAAATCCGTTCAGTAGTTCCTGAGAAATTTGAAAAAGAAAACACATATATATCTGGGCGGAGCCTAACCACACATGTCATCGTGAGATCTGATTGGCTGTCAGCACTTCATCCTGGAATTGCTGGCAGCCATCTTGGGACCAATATAAATGATAGTACCCCATTGAAATGCATTGTAGTGAATCGAAGATTTTGAGGGTTACCAAAAGGAGAACTATAAAGGGTGATAACAGACTTTAGTTACATTAGAATTCATTTGTTGATGGTACCATACTAATTTCAGGAATTGTGGTGTGTTCTAAGGTGATTTTACCCTGTGAAAAACCTTCTGCTGGGATATCATGAATCATGTTTGAGAGAAAACTATTTTCACATGCTTGTCCCATACAGTTTTGGAAGGTGCTCCAGAAGCTAAAATGAGAGCATATTTTCTGTAAATTCACATTATCTTTCTCAGTCATGTGAGAATGAAGTCTGACATTCTCAGTAAAACATGTACATCCAACAAGGGCAGAGACTGTCAGTTGATTCCTTTGTGTTCTACTGCAGCTTCCCAGAGTGTTCTAAAGAACAACTAGAGTGCTAACAGCCTTACTTATGATAAAGTATGGCACACCTGAAGCCATCTTGATTGGAATAAACTGGTAACACTTAAAACATTTAATTTAAAAAGGAACAAAATGATGGGGTTCATTTTGTCATAGAAAATATGGTTAGTGCTGTAGAAAGAAAAATTAGGACATGTTTCAAGTGTGATCTCAAATATCTTCCTGTTATATTTCAACAGGAGCAGCCTGTCAGTTGATGCCTTTGTGTTCTACTGCAGCTTCCCATAGTGTTCTAAAGAACAACTAGAGCGCTAACAGTCTTACTTATGACAAAATTATGGCACACCTGAAGCCATCTTGATTGGAATAAACTGGTAACTCTTAAAACATTTAATTTAAAAAGGAACAAAATGAGGGGGTTCATTTTGTCATTGAAATTATGGTTAGTGCTGTAGAAAGAAAAATTAGGACATGTTTTAAGTGAGATCTCAAATATCTTCCTGTTATATTTCAACAGGAGCAGCCTGTCAGTTGATGCCTTTGTGTTCTACTGCAGCTTCCCAGAGTGTTCTAAAGAACAACTAGAGCGCTAACAGTCTTACTTATGACAAAATTATGGCACACCTGAAGCCATCTTGATTGGAATAAACTGGTAACTCTTAAAACATTTAATTTAAAAAGGAACAAAATGAGGGGGTTCATTTTGTCATAGAAATTATGGTTAGTGCTGTAGAAAGAAAAATTAGGACATGTTTTAAGTGAGATCTCAAATATCTTCCTGTTATATTTCAACAGGAGCAGCCGGTCAGTTGATGCCTTTGTGTTCTACTGCAGCTTCCCAGAGTGTTCTAAAGAACAACTAGAGTGCTAACAGCCTTACTTATGACAAAAGTATGGCACACCTGAAGCCATCTTGATTGGAATAAACTGGTAACACTTAAAACATTTAATTTAAAAAGGAACTAAATGATGGGGTTCATTTTGTCATAGAAATTATGGTTAGTGCTGTAGAAAGAAAAATTAGGACATGTTTCAAGTGGGATCTCAAATATCTTCCTGTTATATTTCAACAGGAGCAGCCTGTCAGTTGATGCCTTTTTGTTCTACTGCAGCTTCCCAGAGTGTTCTAAAGAACAACTAGAGCGCTAACAGTCTTACTTATGACAAAATTATGGCACACCTGAAGCCATCTTGATTGGAATAAACTGGTAACTCTTAAAACATTTAATTTAAAAAGGAACAAAATGAGGGGGTTCATTTTGTCATAGAAATTATGGTTAGTGCTGTAGAAAGAAAAATTAGGACATGTTTTAAGTGAGATCTCAAATATCTTCCTGTTATATTTCAACAGGAGCAGCCTGTCAGTTGATGCCTTTGTGTTCTAATGCAGCTTTCCAGAGTGTTCTAAAGAACAACTAGAGCGCTATCAGTCTTACTTATGACAAAAGAATGGCACACCTGAAGCCCTCTTGATTGGAATAAACTGGTAACACTTAAAACAATTAATTTAAAAAGGAACAAAATGAGGGGGGTCATTTTGCCATAGAAATTATGGTTAGTGCTGCAGAAAGAAAATTTAGGGCATGTTTTAAGTGAGATCTCAAATCCTCTTCTATTTCATTAGAAAATTCTGACATGCAGACTGAAACAATCACTTTCAATACCAGCAGTAGATTTCCAGTTAACTCCCTGGTGAGCAGTAGCTTTACTACAGTGATCTAATGAACAACTAGAGTGCTAACATTCTGAATTTATGGCAAATGTGTGACACATCTGAATGCCTTCTTGATGGAATCAAAGTAAAAACTGAAAGCATTTCCTACTGAGGAGACTGCAGTAAATGACGAAATTAGGAAACTTCATAACAAATAAGTCTCCCAAGATGGCCACCAGAGAAAAAGAGCCCAAATGTAGCACAAATATCACCCAGATGTAGCCCACATATAGCCCAATGACAGAAGTGTGCAAAACACTTTTTTATTTTTAGTTTTTCTGCAGTTTTATATAGTGCAAACTGGTCAGGTATTGGAGCGTTACATCTTACTTGGACCCCTTATTGCGTATTTTGCACGAAGTACATGAGATTGATCTTGCGAAACATTGAACTTTACGATTCTGTTAACCTGAAGTTGCTCTGAACCGGGCTTTGTAACACCCGTTTTTACCTACTGGCTTTAATTAATTCTCACTGTATTGTATTAGGAAAGAGGATTTACTGTTTTTATGTACACTTTTATGATCTATGTTTCTAAATCAGATCAAATAAAGTTTAATGAATTCTATGGCAGGACGGAGGCGAGGATTATGCATATCTTTCCTCACTTTATTTGCATAGCAGTTCAAAGAAAACGTAACACAACAATCATTAAACAAAAGACTACACAACCCATGAACCATTAGGGGGTAGTCTCCAAGGCAACTATAGTCCAATCATATCACAGTCCATCGTATATAATATTGTGACGTCCCTTCCGCTTCCTCTTTCTTCACTGCTCGTCAGTTAAGTGCATTCCTTACATTCTTGGCTTAATCTGACGTTGTTGCTGTTTGTATAGCGGTTTCTTGTGCACGTTATTAGCATTATTGCCTTGGTATTGTTTCATATTCCCTGCGCAGCAGGCTCTTGCCCGAGTGCGTTCTCCCCCTCGCAGTTTCTCCCACTGTGTGCTCTGCGCGCGGTGAGATCCTGTCAGGCGCGTCTGGTCCGAGCGAGGCAGCTCCGTCGAGCGCTCCCGCTGGTCTTTATGCGCGTTTGGGAATCCGGTCACTCCTTTAGTGTCCGCTTGATTCCCGACCAACCTCGCCTAATTTTGACACCGCTACGCAGTGATTTCCCCACACGGCCACGTTAGTGACCAGCGCCATTTGGTGGTGGTAATTGGTATTGCGCCTCAGTCTATTCTTATAACAGCTTCGGGGAAAGCCCAGCTGTTGGAGCACCGGCGCGGGGCTGTCTTAAGGATTTTAAGGGCATTTGTTCTGTGCTCACACCCTCTGCTATCATGTCTTCTCCAGAAGACCATTTTTACTCCTCCTACCAGGAAGTGGAGGAGGAATGGCCCCCAACGTCTACCTCCAGCAGTGGACCAAGCCCTCTCTCTGGCTATTTCTAGGGCGCTGGCTCCTCTTAGGGATCAGGTTGATAAGCTGGCGAAAAGCATCCCTGGGTTGTTCAGTGACCCAGATCTGGTGGTGGCGGGTCCAAGTAGCTCCCAGATGGGGAATAAAAGGGCCGTTAAGCATTACGCGGGGCACTTGGAAGGATTTGATAAACTTACGGAGACCTTCCTCAAGAGTGCGCGAACGCTAAAACATGCACCCTGCCGGGAGGAGGAGGGCCCGGAGGAAATTGCGACACTGTCACCACTATTGTAGACCCCGACAGCGGGTTTCCCTTAGAGGGAGAGGGTGTATCGGAGGACTATTTCTCCTCCGATGAGGATAAGGACTTGGGGTGTCCCTGGCGTCCAGAGTCCCACTCCTCTCAGTCCCCGGTTGGGGACGGGGTCCACTCGGACATGTTCGAGCCTACCCAAATTTACCATCCTAGGTCGGCAGAGTGGACACCTGATGCCAAAGTGGCAGAGTATGTGGTGGGGAAAATCCATCAACCCCTTGAAAGGGAGGTCAGGAATAGGATGAGGGGAGAATGCCCCAGGCCCTCACTGGAGGGGAAGTTGGCACACACGCCTGAAATTGATGAGAAACTATGTACCTTTTTCTCCAAGTATATGAGGGATCCCAAGAAAGGAATTGATAGGTCTTGGACGTGGTAGGGCCCTTGACCCAAATTATTCAATTGACGGAGCGTTCCAAAGAGTCAGGATCCCCTTTGTCCACGGATATTGTGGCTGGTTGGGCGCACTACCCTAAACCCTAAAACACTACCCCCAGCACGACACCCTACACTACCCAAACATAACTGCACTACCCTAAACCCTAAAACACTACCACCAGCACAACTCCCTACACTACCCACACACCACTGCACTACCCTAAACCCTAAAACACTACCCCCAGCACGACTCCCTACACTACCCAAACACCACTGCACTACAGTAAACCCTAAATATACCCCCAGCATGACCTCCCACACTACACAAACAGCACTGCACTACCCTAAACCCTAAAACACTACCCCCAGCACGACCCCTACACTACCCAAACACCACTGCACTACCCTATACCCTAAAACACGACCCCCTACACTACACAAACACGACTGCACTACCCTAAACCCTAAAACACTACCCACAGCATGACCCCCTTCACTACACAAACACCACTGCACTGCCCTAAACCCTAAAACACTACCCCAGTACTACACCCTACACTACCCAAACACCACTGCACTAACATAAACCCTAAAACACTACCCCCAGCACAACCCCCTACACTACACAAACACCACTGAACTACCCTAAACCCTAAAACACTACCCCCAGCATGACTCCCACTACCCAAACACCACTGCACTACCCTAAACCCTAAATCTACCCCCAGCACGACCCCTACACTACCCAAACACCACTGCACTACCCTAAACCATAAAACACTACCCCCAGCATGACCCCCTACACTACACAAACACCACTGCACTACCCTAAACCCTAAAACACTACCACCAGCATGACCCCCTACACTACTCAAACACCACTGCACTACCCTAAACCCTAAAACACTACCCCAGCACGACCCCCTACACTACCCATACACCACTGCACTACCCTAAACCCTAAAACACTACCCCCAGCATGACCCCCTACACTACTGCACTACCCTAAACCCTAAAACACTACCCCCAGAACAACCCCCTACACTACCCAAACACCACTGCACTACCCTAAACCCTAAAACACTACCCCCAGCACGACCCCCTACACCACCCAAACACCACTGCACTACCCTAAACCCTAGAAAAGAAACCACCACCCCATGCCCAATCCCCCTTACCTTTCACTCCTCATGGTTCCTGCTTCACGTCATCTCTGAGGGGTGGTGCACGTCGTTGTGAGGAAACGGAACAGCCTCTGTTTCCTTACAACGACATGGATCGTCTACATGTTTTTAGAACGCATGGTCATTTACCATACATACCTTTACAACAAAATTTGTTGTAAAGGCATGCGTGGTAAATGACCATGCGTTCTAAAAAATGCGTAGTAATGACTTCGTGATGTACAACGCATGCATGGTAATGCATGCGTTGTAATGGTATCGCAAAGTAAAAAGTTGTTGTAACGGCTGTTTACCGATCAAAGCTGGCACCTGTTTTTCAGTGAGACGTTTATTTGATTAATTAGGAGGAAGGAATGTGGTTTTTTTACCGAAAAGTGCATTCCCGGCTGTTGTATTGTGAAAGTGCCCGCGTGGCCTGGTTTCACTTCCGGTGAGAGAGTGGAAGAGTCTGTTTGGATCTAAAGGAGTTCTGTTGTTGGACGGGGCCGGCGCGACATGTCATCAGAAAACATAGGTAATGGAAAGCGTCCTCCCTGAAGTGTGGAGCAGTGCCATGAGAGGTCAACGAGTGTGCGTCCCACCGCAGTATGACCATACCGCGTGACCCATGTGCCGCCTCCAGGGTACGGGAGGCAGAAGCGGCATCACAGGTCCTCTTGAAGACCGTTGTAGCACTAATTCTACATTTTGGTACTAGGGCATTTTAACTTCGTTGTTCCTGCCAGATACAAAGAGAAGATCCTGTGTTATTCAGTGCCCTCGTTACCTTTTTTGTGAGTTGTGGTGCTTGTCACTTCGCTCCCCCGCTGGTGCACACGACTGGGCACCCCACCTCGTGTGCCATCTGCAGGGCCTCTGCCCTCGGATGCTGGTTTCGGTTTCTGGAGTGGCAACATAAACAGTTGCTCCCAAAGGACTAGCCTGAACACTTAGGTGAATATCCCCTGCACCAGCATTCCACTGAAATTCTTTCCTAGCTCTCCCACGTCAACGAGCACGGCTCCGCTCGCGACACTGTATGACGTAATCGGAGCCATAAGAGGACCTCGTCGGCGTGCTGACGTCAGTTCCACCCATTTTTCCGGTGCCACCGAGGCAAACAGGGGACCGAGACATTTTCACATGTATACATAGTATAATAAATATATATATATTCACTGAAAAAACCATAGGTTTCAGGCACGTTATAGTTAGAAATTAGCATTTAAAAAACCTTAGAAATTAACTGAAAAAACCATAGTTTTCAGGCACGTTATAGTTAGAAATTAGCATTTAAAAAACCTTAGAAATTCACTGAAAAAACCATAGGTTTCAGGGGCGTTATAGTTAGTTGGACATTTCACTCGTACAAAACCATAGAAATTCCCCCGTTATAGTTAGTTCAGCTAACTATAACTCGCTGCGCCCGCAATGCACTGCTGATGACGTCACATATTACATCACTCATGACATGGTCAGTGACATCACTCATGACATCACTGATGACATCTCAAATGACATCACTGATGACATCACTGATGACATCATCCAGTGAATGTGTGTTTTTCTGAAAATTAAATATGTTTTATATATGTATATCTCAAGGTCGATGGAAGAATAAATGTGTATATAAGTGTCTAAATGGATGATTTTTTTGGGTAAAATTGATTGTATAACTGACTAAGTGTATCTTAGTGAATACATGGGTTAGTGAGTAATGTTTAAATATGAAAATATCTGTATCAGTCTCTCACTTTGTGTATAAGTGGCTGCATGGGTTGGTGAGTAGCTACATGAGTGTCTATATGGGTTATTAGTTGGTTTTTTGAGTATCAGTATGAGTGTCTGAGTGTCTGTATGGTTCGGTGGGGGGTATTACTTAGTGCATAGATGCATGAATGAGTGACTCAATGTTTGTATGTGTTGAAGACAGCATGTGTGCAGGACTGTATAGGTGGATGAGTATGTGTATGGGTGTGTTAGTGAGTGAATGACTGTCTCAATAGTGTCTTTATGAGTAACTACATATGTTTTAAACTAGTATATGTGAGTATTGGTGTATATAAGTGAGTATATGTGAGAGTGAGAGATTGGAAGAGTTCCTGTACAAATAAGTAGGTGTTTCTATAAGTGATTGTTTAAGAGAGTAAGTATGTGTAAGTTTCTGTAGAAGTAAGTGTGGTAGTGTGTGTATAACTGTATATGCAAGTAAATGGATGTTTGATACTTTGCTTGCATGTGTGACTATGTGTGTGAGTAACTCTATGGATGAGTGGCGGTGTGTAACAGGATGTATAGGTGTATGAGTACATATGATGAGTGAGTACATGTATGAGTGACTGTATAGGGACTGTTGGTGAATGAGTGGATGTGTGTGTAGATCTTGGAATTACTGAATAGGTATGTTGTAACTGGTATTGGTATGTCCATTGTTTTGAAAATGTTAGTTTGTATTTTTGAGTGTGTGTATCAAAGGTTATATTAGGGTGAGAGGAGGTCTGCCACTCTATCACAAGGATGATGTCATCAGTGATGTCATCAGTGATGTCATTTGAGATGTCATCAGTGATGTCATGAGTGATGTCACTGACCATGTCATGAGTAATGTAATATGTGACGTCATCAGCAGTGCATTGCGGAGCACGCGAGTTATAGTTAGCTGAACTAACTATAACAGGGGAATTTCTATGGTTTTGTACGAGTGAAATGTCCAACTAACTATAACGCCCCTGAAACCTATGGTTTTTTCAGTGAATTTCTAAGGTTTTTAATGCTAATTTCTAACTATAACGTGCCTGAAACCTATGGTTTTTTCAGTGAATATATATATATATATATATATATATATATATATATATATATATATAATCTACTGGCGGTCACCAGTAGATAGTTATAGTTAGGACCTATTTTCCATAGGAAATCCGCAACATTATATTTGAAATAACTTTGGCGCCGGTTGACGAATCTTCGCAAAATTTTTAAAACTTATGGCCCGCTCCGGTCCGCTCCTATCCTGAAAGTTTCGGGGTGATTCGGCAAGTGGGGTCCAAGAAAAAAGGGGGGGTCCCAAAATGTGTTTTCCCCATGCAATTTTCCATAGGAACCTTTCATCGCAGCTACAGCCCGAACTGCTGAACGGAATTGCACCAAATTTGGCAAAAAGGTAGCCCTTGGTTCAGAGTCGTGCCTTTTAGTTAAATGGTGTAAATCCATTCAGTAGTTCCTGAGAAAATCAAAAGTAAAATCACATATATATCTATGGCCGAGTAGGGTCCGCGTACCCTCCCGATCACGAGCTGCATGCTAATTGGCTGTCAAGTGGCTGTCAACACTCCAAATCAGGAATTGTTGGCAGCCATTTTGTGCCTCGGTAGAACCGAGGCACAGAAACAAGTCGCAAAACGCAAAAGGGGGCAGGGTAGAAACACCCTGACCCCCTAGGTCTGCTCAGGGGTCCCAAAAGGACCCCTGGGCAGAAAAAGCATTTTTAAAAAAATCGGCGGGATGCTCTTAGGGTGCGCGGATCCCGCCGTGATAAAAAAAAATCGAAGTCGCAAAACGCAAAAAGGGGGCAGGGTAGAAACACCCTGACCCCCTAGGTCTGCTCAGGGGGTCCCACAAGGACCCCCTGGGCAGAAAAAAGCTTTTTTTTTTTAAATCGGCGTGATGCGCTTAGGGTGCGCGGATCCCGGCGTGATAAAAAAAAAAATCGAAGCACGGTCTCCCGGGCTTTGAGGCTATTTTGCCCCCGGGTGGGCCAAGTCCCGGGGGCATGCGGGGTTGGTTTATATTTTATAGGGGGGCCTCTAAGGCCCCCCAAGCCCCGGGGACCACCACCCCCCGGGGCTTTAAAAAAAATGGTGCGGGAGGGCTCTCCGCCTCCCGCAGCCCCGGGGACCGCCACCCCCCAGGGCTTCTTTTTTAAATTAAATAACCTGTGTGGGGGGGCTCCAGCCCCCCCACATGCCCCGGGGACCACCACCTCCCCAGGGCACTAATGAAAGAAATGTGGGGGTCCGTTTCGGACCCCCGAAGCCCCGGGGACCACCACCTCCCTGGGGCTCAGTTGATGTTGGGAGGGGGGCCGCGCGGCCCCCCTCCTGGAGCCTGTGGTGGCCCTGGGGATTGCCACCCCCCAGGACCGGCTCCTGCAGTGTCCCGGGGTGCCTACCCCCGGGACACTGCTGTTTGCAATGGCAGGACGGGAGCCGCGCAGCTCCCGTCGTGTCATTGCAAACTTGCTTGCTTCATTGAAGCGAGAGCAGGAAACCTGCTCTCGCTTCAATGAAGCAAGCAGATTGCTTTTCCATAAGGTGAGCTGCATGTCAGCAGCTCCCCTTATGGAAAAGCAATGCCGGCTCCCGCAGGACGCGGGGAGCCGGCGGGACCGTGCGGGGATTGGGGACCCCCCACGGTCCCCAACGAGTGGCCAGGCCCCGGGGGATGGGGTCCCCGGGGCTATTAGTGGCCTGGGAGGGGGCCCCCTCCCCAAAAAAAAAAAAAAAAATAAAATAATAAAGGTAAAGGCCGGCCCTGGGGGATGGGGTCCCCGGGGCCTTAAATGGCCTGAGGAGGGGGGCCCCGCAGCCCCCCTCCAAATATTTTTAGATTAAAAAAAAGAGGGCATGCCCCGGGGGATGGGGTCCCCGGGGCCAATAGAGGCCAGGGAAGGGGGACCACGCGGCCCCCTTCCCGTTTAAAAAAAAAAGAAAATCCTCATGCCCCCCCCATACAAAAATAATTAAAGAAAAAAAAAAAGACCGGCATCGTGCCGGAGGCCCCGCCCCCTCCCTGCAGCAGTCTGCAAACGCGCCCCCTGGCGTGTTGTAAGAAGGGGAAGTAATTCCCCTTGAATACTGGGGGTCCCTGGGGGCCAACTAGCCCACCAGGAACCTCCAGTATGTGCCAGAGGGCTGCGTTGCAGAGAGGTGTACAGAGGCCACGCCCCTTTTACACCTCTCTGCAACGCAGCTCTGGGGCGCTTTTGGAGGTACATGGTGGGCTAGTTGGACTACAGGGACCCTCAGGATTCAAGGGGACTTAATCCCCCAACTTAAAACGCGCCACGGGGCGCGTTTGCACAGTGGTGAAGGGAGGGGCGGGGCTTCAGGTGACATGTGTGCAAACAGGCCCCGTGGCGCGTTTTAAGATGGGGAATTAAATCCCCTTCAATCCTGAGGGTCCCTGGGGGACAACTAGCCCACCAGGTACGTCCAGAAAGCACCACAGAGCTGCGTTGCAGAGAGGTGTAAAAAGGGGCATGGCCTCTGAACACCTCTCTGCAACGCAGCTCCCTGGCGCATACTGGAGGTACAGGGTGGGCTAGTTGGACCCCAGGGACCCTCATGATTCAAGGGGACTTAATCCCCCAACTTAAAACGCGCCACGGGGCGCGTTTGCACAGTGGTGAAGGGAGGGGGCGGGGCTTGAGGTGACATGTGTGCAAACAGGCCCCGCGGCGTGTTTTAAGTTGGGGGATTAAGTCCCCGTCAATCCTGAGGGTCCCTGGAGTCCAACTAGCCCACCAGGTACCTTCAGTAAGCACAACAGAGTTGCTTTGCAGAGAGGTGAAAAAAAGTGCGTGGCCTCGGAACGCCTCTCTTCAACTCAGGTCTGTGGTCCTAACTGTAGGTACCTGGGGGGCTAGTTGGGCCCCAGGGACACTCAGGATTCAAGGGGACTTAATCCTGCAACTTAATACATGCCACGGGGCGCGTTTGCACACATGTCACCTCAGGCCCCCCCTCCCTTCACCACTGTGCAAACGCGCCCTGTAGCGCGTATTGAGAGGTAGTTTTAATCCCCCTGCCCTATTATGTACTAGGGACTTACAGAGGAGGTCATGCTAATCACAGGGGTACACCAACGCATAGTGTTCCCTAGTGTATGTAGGTGTTTTCACTGTATTCTTAGTGTGTTTTAGCATAGCACTGGCTCTGGTTAGTCAGAGTCAGTTACCACCAGTACACGTTGGAAAAAGTTGTGGGCACAGGATGATTTTGGAACAAGGCCTCTTTCTGCTCCTCTGTTGGTTCTTTCTGCACATCTTTTGCTTCTTCCTGCACTTTTCTTCGTCTTTTTGGACTTCTGTTGCTTCCTTCTGCATTTCTTTTGCTTCTTTCTGTGCGTTTTTTCTTCTTTCTTCACATGTCCTACCTCTGTAGGCATAGTTAGAAACTAGCATTTAAAAAACCTTTGAAATTCACTTAAAAAACCATAGGTTTCAGACACGTTATAGTTAGAAATTAGCATTTAAAAAACCTTTGAAATTCACTAAAAAAACATAGGTTTCAGACACGTTATAGTTAGAAATTAGCATTTCAAAAACCTTTGAAATTCAATGAAAAAACCATAGGTTTTAGGGACAGTTATAGTTAGTTGGACATTTCACTCGTACAAAACCCGTGAAATTCCCCCGTTATAGTTAGTTCAGCTAACTACAACTCGCGCCCCCGCAATGCACTGCTGATGATGTCACATATTACATCACTCATGACATGGTCAGTGACATCACTGGTGACATCACTGATGACATCTCAAATGACATCACTGATGACATCACTGATGACATCCATGTGATAATTTGATGCATCTTCTCACACCCTAATATAACTTTTCATACACCCACTGTAAATTACAGACTGCCATTGTCAAAACCATAGACACTCCAACACCAATAACTACATACACACTCACTGATTCTTAGGTCTACACACACATCCACTCACTCACCTCTACAGTCACTCATACTTACGGTCACTCAGTACAGGACTTTCATATGCACTTATACACCTACATAGACACTCACACACCGCCACTCATCCATAGAGGTACTCACACACCTAGTCAGTCATGCAAATAATTAATCACACTGCCATTTACTCACCTATACAGTTATACACACACCAGCTCACTTACTCATACAAATACTAGCACATTCTTACGCTCTTATACAATCACTGATACAAGTACACACTCATCCATACAGCCACTCTCACAATCACACACTCTCACTTATAGCCATTTATATACTCCAACACACATATATACTGCCTTTGACATATTAGTTACTCACACATGTACCACTAAGATATACATTCACTCACTAACACACCCATACACACACTCACCCACCCATACAGTCCATCACAGATGCACTCTTGAAACCATGCACCCAGTGAAAAACCCACTCACACATCTATGCACAGAGACACACACACCCCACCCACACAAACACTCAGGCACCCATACAGATACTCAGACAACCAATGAATAACTCATATAGACACTCATGTAGCTATTCGCAAACCCATGCAGCCGCTTACACAGCAACAGACAGACGGATACAGACATTCACACAGTTTAGTCACTAACCCATGCATTCAGTAAGATACGTTTAATCACTCACTTATAGAGTCAGTCACGCACCTACTAAATCATCCATCCAGACACTTATACACCCACTCATTCTTCAATACACCTTGGCATATATATTAAACATATTTAAACTTTACAGAAACACACAGTCACTGGATGATGTAATCAGTGATGTCATTTGAGATGTCATGAGTGATGTCATCAGTGATGTCACTGACCATGTCATTAGTGATGTAATATGTGACGTCATCAGCAGTGCATTGATGGGCGTGAGTTATAGTTAGCTGAACTAACTATAACGGGGAATTTCATGGGTTTTGTACGAGTGAAATGTCCAACTAACTATAACTGTCCCTAAAACCTATGGTTTTTTCAGTGAATTTCAAAGGTTTTGTAAATGCTAATTTCTAACTATAACGTGTCTGAAACCTATGTTTTTTTGTGTGAATATATATATATATGTATATATGTATATATATATATATTCACTGAAAAAACCATAGGTTTTAGGGTAAGTTATAGTTAGTTGGAGATTGCACTCGTACAAAACCCGTGAAATTCCCCCGTTATAGTTAGTTCAGCTAACTATAACTCGAGGAATATTTGCACAATGGTGAAGGGAGGGGGCGGGGCCTGAGGTGACATCTGTGCAAACACGCCCCGTGGCGCGTTTTAAGTTGGGGGATTAAGTCCCCTTGAATCATGAGGGTCCCTGGGGTCCAACTAGCCCACCCTGTACCTCCAGTATGCGCCAGGGAGCTGCGTTGCAAAGAGGTGTTCAGAGGCCACGCCCCTTTTTGCACCTCTCTGCAATGCAGCTCTGTGGCGCTTTCTGGACGTACCTGTTGGGCTAGTTGGCCCCCAGGGACCCTCAGGATTGAAGGGGATTTAATTCCCCATCTTAAAATGCGCCACGGGCCTGTTTGCACACATGTCACCTGAAGCCCCGCCCCTCCCTTCACCACTATGCAAACGCGCCCCGTGGCGCGTTTTAAGTTGGGGATTAAGTCCCTTGAATCCTGAGGGTCCCTGGAGTCCAACTAGCCCACCATGTACTTCTAAAGCGCCACAGTGCTGCGTTGCAGAGAGGTGTAAAAAGGGGCGTGGCCTCTGTACACCTCTCTGCAACGCAGCCTCTGGCGCATACTGGAGGTTCCTGGTGGGCTAGTTGGCTCTCAGGGACCCCCAGTATTCAAGGGGAATTACTTCCCCTTCTTAAAACGCGCCAGGGGGCGCGTTTGCAGAGTACTGCAGGTAGGGGGGGCGGCACTTTTTTCGATTTTTTTTTAATGGGAGGGGTGCTGGGTGGCCCCCCTTCCCTGGGCCTGTATTGGCCGCGGGGACCCCATCCCCCGGGGCATGCCCTTGATTTTTATTTTTTTAATTTGGAGGGGGGCTGCGAGGCCCCCCTCCTCAGGCCATTTAAGGCCCCGGGGACCCCATCCCCGGTGCCGGCCTTGCCCTTTTTTTTATTTATTTTTTATTTTATTTTATTTGGGGAGGGGGCTGTGTGGCCCCCTCCCTTGCAACTTATGGCCCCGGGGACCCCATCCCCCGGGGCCTGGCCTCTGGTTGGGGAATGTGGGGGTCCCCAATCCCCCACAGTCCCGCCGGCTCCCCGTGTCCTACGGGAGCCGGCATTGCTTTCCACATGGGGAGCAGCTAACATGCTGCTCCCCATGTGGAAAGCTGTTGGGTTTGCATTTTGAAAGAGAGAGCAGGTTTCCTGCTCTCTCTTCAAAATGCAAACCAAGTTTGCTATGACAGGACGGGAGCCGCGAGGCTCCCGTCCTGTCATAGCAAACTACAGTGTTCCGGGGTTGGCACCCCGGGACACTGCAGGAGCCGGCCCTGGGGGTGGCGGTCCCCAGGGTCATCAAGGGCTCCAGGAGGGGGCCGCGCGGCCCCCTCCCAACCATTTCACAGCCCCGGGGAGGTGGTGGTCCCTGGGGCTTTGGGGTCCGTAACGGACCCCCATATTCAAATCTTTAGTGCCCCGGGGAGGTGGCGATCTCGGGCGTGTGGGGGCTGGAGCCCCCACACAGGTCAAATAATTTTTAAAAATAGAAGCCCCGGGGGTGGCGGTCCCGGGGCTGCGGGAGGGCCAAGAGCCCTCCCGCACCATTATTTTTTGAAAGCCCCAGGGGGTGGCGGCCCCGGGGCTTGGGGGGCCTTAGAGGCCCCCCACATTAAATTTAAACCCCCCCCACCATGCCCCCGGGACTTGGCCCACCCGGGGGCAAATTAACATCGAAGCGCAAGAGACGCGCTTTGATTTCTTTTTTTTTCGGCAGAATCCGCGCACCCTGAGCGCATCCTGCCGATTTAAAAAAAAAAAAAAAATGCTTTTTTTCTGCCCAGTGGGTCCTTGTGGGACCCCCTGAGCAGGCCTAGGGGGTCAGGGTGTTTCTACCTTGCCCCCTTTGTGCGTTTTGCGCACTTGTTTTTGTGCCTCGGTTCTACCGAAGCACAAAATGGCTGCCAACACTTCCTGGTTTGGAGTGTTGACAGCTAGCTGACAGCCAATTAGCATGCAGCTCGTGATCGGGATGGTGTGCGCAGGGTGCGCTGAGGGTACGCGGATCCAAAGCGCCCATAGATATATATGTGATTTTACTTGTGAATTTCTCAGGAACTACTGAACGGATTTACACCATTGAAGCAAAAGGCACGACACTGAACCAAGGGCTACCTCTTTGCCAAATTTGGTGTAATTCCGTTCAGCAGTTCGAGCTGTAGCTGCGACTAAAGGTTCCTATGGAAAAATGAATGGGGAAAACGCGTTTTGGGACCCCCTTTTTCTCGGCCCTCGCTTGACGAATCAACCCGAGACTTTCAGGGTAGGAGCGGAGCGCCCCAACAAGTTGGAAACTTTCGCGAAGATTCGTCAACCGGCGCCAACGTTATTTCAAATAGAATGTCGCGGATTTCCTATGGATAATAGGTCCTAACTATAACTATCTACTGGCGACCGCCAGTAGATAATATATTCATATATGTATATAGGAAAAGCATTTTCTTGGTTTGCATATAACTATGGTACTGTTTGATCGAATCCTCACGAACCTTTTTGTCAAAAAGTCTCAGCACGTAAAGTCCTTCCTGGAAAGTTTTGGGGTGGTCCGTCAAGTGGGTTGTGAGAAAAAAAAGGGGGTTGGTCACAAAACATGTTAACCCCCATGCAATTTTCAAATGGAATTTTAACAGCAATACCACACATATGGCTGAACAGAATGACACCAAATTTGGCAGAAAGCTACATCTTGGTCCTGAAAGCGTGCTTTTTGTGATTTGGTGTCAATCCGTTACTTAATTTTTTGGAAACTAAGGCTCAAAATTTATGGATATTTAACACTTCAGAGGATTCGTGGAGTCAACAGATGTCGAGATAAGATTTCAAGGGCTGCCACCAAATCAACAAAGATGTGGGCCATTCATTATAGGACTCAGGGACATATAGGGGGGAAGAATAGGGATACCCTGTCCCCCCAGGCCTGGTGGTTGGGTCCTAGAGGGACCCCCCCCTGTGGGCCAAAACATTTTTTGGTCAGATCTGCAACTGCCGACCTGATCAAAAAAATCATGGCAATCTCATGCCCTTTCTAAATAAGCCCTTCGGAGTGAGCCAGGGCCTGAGGGGGTTCTGGAAACTTCAGTATTTTTGGGGAGGGTGTATGAGGCCCCGAAGACCCCATCCCCCAGGGCTGCTTTTTAAATTTAGGAGAGGGGGCATGCGGTCCCAATCGCCAAGCCTCTCTGAGGCTCTGGGAACCCCATCTTCTGGGGACTTTTTAAAATTTAGAAAGGGTTGTAAATCCATTCAGTAGCCTTTGAGACATTAAGGTTAAAAAATGTTTATATTTCACACTACGGAGGATCTAACAGATCAAAAGATATCATCTAATCGGCTGTCACCACATCAACAACAACCAAAAAAAAGCGGGCATCTGCCCTTTCTAAATCTGATCCCCCTGTGGTGGGCCAGAGCCCGGGGGCGGTGGTTATTTTTTCAGGAGCGGGCAAGTGTCTCCCCTTCCAAAGTTTTGTTAGCATCCAGACCCTATCTTCCATTGTCACTTTTCATTAAAAGGGATCATGTGTGTGCCTCCCTCCTTACTGAGCCTTCTTTAGACCCAGGGACCCATTCCCCTATGGGAGCTTTTCATATTATTGGGAGAGGGATGCACGGCCCCCAACCTGGAGACTCCCTTCCCAGAGGTCTCCTCACCAAGCCTCTTTAACGGCCTACAGACCCCATCCCCAGGACAGGTGTTTTTTTTTTCGGGAGGGTGTTCTTAGCCCACCCTCCACTAGCCTTATATCAGTCCAGGAATCCCAACCCCTGGGTCTCAACACAGGTGCTGTTTCCCAAGGACCCCATCCACGGGACACCGGCATTCCCTGCCCAGGATTGTGCAGGCAGGGAATATATTCTTTATTCCCTGCCACACTCTCCCAGGCAGAGAACACAACTTTGCTCCTGCCCGGGTGCGAGAAGAGAAAAATAATGCTCCTGCCTGGGCGGGAGCAAAGTAAAAGAGCAGGCTCCTGCCAACACCATAATGGGTGCTGGCTGGGTAGCCGTCTGGGGCTGCAGGAGCCTTTGGGGCCCCCATGGTTCCCAACATTGGAATATGTTGTGGATTGCCTGGGTGGGGCTTCACAAATAAATTGATGGCTCCCACTGCCACATGGTATGGATGGCCTCCATCATCTGGTAATGTTGTTAGTTTCCCGAGTGGGCACTCCAAAAATAATACAACATAATATAGAAAGAAGTCTTGAGAAATAAAACACTCCTTCCGCTAATACAGTGTTAACATCCAAACCAATATAAAATCAATCTCTTTCTCGTTATAGTGAAAACAATGCTATTTATTGAGCACAAGTAAAAAACATCATATTACATATTAAAAACTTATTCAACAATGAAACAACTTCTTACATTCATGTGATGTTCCCAATACACAACTCATTGCATATTATTATTGCACATCAATTCTCTAAAAAATCTGTCAGATGTACAAATTTGTTTTATTGTGGAATATATTTCCTAGTATGTAATATGATGTTCTTTACTTGTAATCAATAAATATCATTATTTTTAGGTATATAGACTTCTACCTACATGCATTTGTCTCTTCCCTGCCCTCTGCCCTCTTACATTCAGGATAGCAAGGATTTTCTCTGAAAATTTATGATATAACTTGGGAGGTGGACTACTTGTTTATTACTCGCGATTTCAGTAGCCTTTATACAAGCATCAGACATGCTGACGGTATTCAAGGTTGCAGACATTTCTTTAGGGTGAGATCCCTATCTTTGCTTTCCACATGGAGATGTTACTCCTTATGATACAGTGCTGTCTTGAGAATATCTTCTTTTGGTCTGATAACAAGCTGTATAGACAAATCCAGAGCATGGCGATTGGCACCTGTTTTACTCCCAGTAATTCCAACATCTTCATGGGGTAATGGGAGAAGCTAGTGGTCAGAGCCATAGAGGACTACAATCCCATGTTATCCTATGGTCCGATACATCGATTATGTGTTCCTGGTTTGGAGGGGTGACAAGGATCAGGCGAACAATTTCATTGCCAAACTCAATGACAATGAGCTAAACTTGAGATTAGGGAGCGATGTTAGGGTCGGTTTTTTGGACACCAAAGTGGAGGTAATGGGCAACAAATTGATCTCCAAGTTGTACAGAAACACTACCGCAGGTAACACCCTTTTACATGCTCACAACAGTCACCCTCCTAACTTAATTAACAGCATTCTCTATGGGGAATTCCTGTGGGCTCGGAAAAATTGTGGCTCCGATGCAGCATTTCACACAGAATGCAAGACTATGGTCACCAGGTTTAAGGAAAGAGGGTATAGGGATGCTATACTCAAAACTGCCCTATGCAAGGCACAAAACACTAACATAGAGAAGGTTTTAGCCACTAAACCTGTACATAACACACAAATTACTAAGCAGGTGAGATTTATCACTACATTCAATCATAAGATCCTTAAAAGACTCTGAGATGTATTATTAATTGAAGACACTTTATGTGATGTATTAGGCAAATATCCCAATACAACATTCAGGAGAGGTGTATTCTTAGAGCCAAGTTGAGTAGAAATGAGGTAGTATCTACTACGAGAAAATCAGGTGGCACTATGAATGGCTTTTACAAATGTGCCAATTGTAAAGCGTGTAGATCAAGCCATAAAATAACAAATAATTCTGCCCCTTGCCAGGTACTGAATGTTATTATTCGCTGTATATACAGTCTCTTTGATGTTTTGAAGGACACTTTCTGTATATAGTTTTTAATTATACCTTTCTATATGTGTTCTATGTTCCCACAGGGTTGAGGCCCCCACCTTTGCATGGCAAGATCCACTGATCCATCCTGTCTGCAAATCACTACAGGGCAATACCATTTCTTCTTTGCGCCCATTGAATCCAGAGACACGAGCTGAGACAAACAGCTAAGGTATCATTCTACTTCTATATATATGGCCTTTCATATAAGTTTTTCTTCCAATCTCTATATTTTTGAATATTGTCTTCTTCTCGTTGCATTTGGTTAACAATGAATCTTTACGTCTAGGATCGAAGCCTTTCCATATAAGGCATTGGCATGACTATGTTATGTTATTAAGTCTTATAAAACGCGCGATTACCCAAAGGTGTCTTGGCACTAGCTTAGAGTAACAGAGGGAAATATAAGCACATATGTCTTGGTTAGCAAGTGCTGAAGAGCCAAGTTTTCAGCTGTTTTCTAAAGTTCAGCAGGTTGGAGCATATTTAATATCTAATGGTAGAGCATACCAGGCTTAAGATGTACCTAAAAAGAAGTTCCTGCCACCCCAGGTAGACAGTCTAAATCTGGGTATAACAGTAAGTTTTGCAAAAGCCGATCGTAGGGTTCTAGCTGGGATGTACCACTTGAAGCTATACTGCAGATAGGTTGGGCCTAAACTATGAAGTGCCTTATAAGCAATACAGAGTGCCTTGAAAGTGCACCTCTGTCTCATAGGAAGCCAGTGCAGGTTTTTAATGGCTGAGTTTACAGATTGGTGTTTTGGTATCTTTAACTAGAGCCTTGCTGCCGAATTTTGCAAACATTTGTAGCTTTTTAAGAGTGTATGGATGCGCAGTGAGAAACAGACCATTACAATAGTCTAGTTTAGACATAACTAGTGATGCGATAAGGGTTTTTTGCAAATGTGAAGGAATGAAAGGAAAAATCTTTTTTAGCATCCTTAAAGTAAAGAAAGTCAAAGATGAGAGAGCATTGACATGATCAGTATAGGTTAGTTTCTGGTCAAATAGAATTCCCAGATTCCGAGCTTTGGTAACAGGAGCGGGCAGGTTGCCCACTTGTGCTGGCCAGCATGACGTCGTCCAAAAGGAAGTTGGTGTTGCAAAGAGTATCATTTCGGTTTTATTCACGTTTAATTTAAGACAGTTCTTACTCATTCATGTGTTTACAGCCTGCATACAGTCATGAAATCTGTGGCTGACTCCTGGATCTTTTTTGGCCAGTGCTACGACAATCTGGGTATCATCTGCATAAGATGTTAAGGAAAAGCCAAAGCTTTTAATGAGGTTGGCAAGGGGTGTGATATAAATATTAAATAAGGTAGGGCTGAGTGAAGAGCCCTGAGGAACTCCACAAGGAAAAGAGAACGGTTGAGATATATACTCGCCAAGTCTGACGGACTGTTCTCTTTCAGATAGAACGATTATAATAGGTTCCATGCAGTGCCGCTGACGCTGACGTTGATTTCTGATAGGAGGTTTAGCAGCAGTCTGTGATCCACCGTATCAAAAGCAGCCGAGAGATCAAGCAGTATAAGTGCTGCTCCTTGGTTCTGATCGAGTGACTGCCTGATCTCTTCGGTTGTCTTGATTAAGGCAGTTTCGGTACTATGACAGCTGCGAAAACCAAACTGTGTGGTGTCCAGATTTTTGTACGACTCATTATGGTCTATCAGTTGTATGTCTATGATTTTCTCCAATGACCTTGAAAAGGAGAGGGAGGCATGATATTGGACGATAGCTACTTGGATTTTTTGGGTCCAGGGTAGCTTTTTTCAAAAGGGGAAGAATTGATGCTTTCTTCCAGATGGATGGAAATTGGCGGGCCAGAGTCATGGTTGAAAAAATAGCTGTGAGTGGGGAAGAAATAGTCTCCGCCACTAAACCTCAGTGATTTTATCAGTGATCTCATTTGAGATGTCATCAGTGATGTCATCAGTGATGTCACTGACCATATCATGAGTGATGTAATATGTTAAGTCATCAGCAGTGCATTGCGGGGCGTGAGTTATAGTTAGCTCAGCTAACTATAACAGCTGCATTTCTCTGGTTTTGAATAAGTGAAATGTCAGCCTAACTATAATGTCCCTGAAACCTGTGTTTTTTTCTATGAAGTTCAAAGGTTTTTTAAAATGCAAATTCCTATCTATAACCTCTTTGAAACCTCTGGTTTTTTCAGTGAATTTCTTAGGTTTTTTTAAATGATAATTACTAACTATAACGTCCCTGAAACCTGTGGTTTATTCAGTAAATTTATAAGGTTTTTTAAATGCTATTTTCTAACTATGCCTACATAGGTAAGACATGTGCATAAAGAGGAAGAAAGGCGCAGAAAGAAGCAAGAGAAGAGCAGAAAGAGGAAAGAGGTGCAGAATGAGGAAGAAAGGTGCAGAAAGAAGCAAGAGAAACGCAGAAAGAGGCAAGAGAAGTGCAGAAACAGGAAGAAAGGTGCAGAAAGAAGCAAGAGAAGTGCAGAAAGAAACAACAGAGGTGCAGAAAGAGGCCTACTTCGACTGTACCTTTCCACAGACTCATACAAAGTAGCCTAATCACTAATCCTTCTCCCAAGATGTCTTAACCTCACTTTTTTCTTGAAGGTTCTCTATTCATCGACTGCTCAAAATGTTAGGCCTACCAAATGTAAAACAGAAATCCTAACCATATCACTGTTGAAAGTCTCACCAAGTTTGTGAAGGTATGCATGCGTGTGTCTGTGCTTTTACCTAGTGACATATTACATAAAAATAAACATACAAATATTTGAATACTTGTGTTTCAAACAGCATACACTGTAAATGTGTGTACAATAAAGTGTATGTAATTCTTTCTGCTCATACTACAGGGCACATGGGTATTCAATAGTATATTTGAGGGGCTCTATAACACCTACATATGTAAGACATGTCTGCCTGTGCAACCAAATGACAGAGTAGAACTGAGAAGATTTGACCACCTAGAGGAGAAGCTACCCGCTTTTTAAGCTACCATTTTCAGATGCATAACACATGTGAGAATACATGTACAAGTAGACATATACCTCAGTCACGAGAGCACGCAGACCTTTAAACTTGACAGCTTGCACTTCCCATTTGAGTACAGAAAGAGGCAAGAGAAGTGATGAAAGGGACAAGAGAGTTGCAGAAAGAAACAAGAGAGGTGCAGAAAGAGGCAAGTGGGGCGCAGAAAGAAGCAAGAGTGGTTTGCGCACCATTAGTACCAATTTAACACCCACATTTAGCTATAAGTAACAGGTGACCATTCCAGCTTTGCAAAAGGCATTCTACCACACTGAAACACTTGTCGCTGCTTTTTTGGTTACCTTTGAGTCGTCTGAGCTAAAAACAAGTTTTTTTTGTTCAAATCTGCAGATTATGCAGCAGATGATGGAAAATGTGGCAAATGCGGAAAATGTATAATTATGCAATAATCGGCGTGGCCGAACAGTCGCATAATTCCAGTGGTCCAGAAGTGCTCCTCTGTGGTTGGAGTAGAGAAGTGCAGAAAGGAGCAACAGAGGTGCAGAAGGAGGCAAGAGAACTGCAGAAAGAGGCAAGAGAGGTACACAAAGAGACAAGAGACATGCAGAAAGAGAGAAGACGGGTGCAGAAAGAGGCAAGAGGGGTGCAGAAAGAAGCAAGAGAGGTGCAGAAAGAAGAAAGAGAAGTACAGAAAGAAGCAGCAGAAGTGCAGAAAGAGACAAGAGAAGTGCAGAAAGAGGCAAGAGAAGTGCTGAAAGACGCAACAAAGGTGCAGAAAGAGGCAAGAGAAGTGCAGAAAGAGGCAAGAGAGGTGCAGAAAGAGGGAACAGTGGTGCAGAAAAAGGGAACAGTGGTGCAGAAAGAGGCAAGAGGGGTGCAGAAAGAAGCAAGAGAGGTGCAGAAACAAGCAAGCGAGGTGAAGAAAGAACCAACAGAGGTACAGAAAGAGACAAGAGGGGTGCAGAAAGAAGCAAGAGAAGTGCAGCAAGAAGCAACAGAGGTCCAGAAAAAGGAAAAAGAGGTGCAGAAAGAGGTAAGAGATATGCAGAAAGAGGGAAGAGGAGTGCAGAGAGGGGCAAGAGGGGTGCAGAAAGAAGCAAGAGACATACAGAAAGAACTAAGAGAAGTACAGAAAGAAGCAGCAGAGGTGCAGAGAAAGGCAACATAAGTGGAGAAAGAGGCAAGAGAGGTGCACAAAGAGACAAGAGAGGTGCAGAAAGAGGGAAGACAGGTGCAGAAAGAAGCAAGAAGTGTGCAGAAAGAAGCAAGAGAAGTACAGAAAAAAAGAAAGGGAAGTGCAGAAAGAAGCAACAGAAGTACAGAAAGAGGAAAGAGAAGTGCAGAAAAAGGCAACAGAAGTGCAGAAAGAGGCAAGAAAGGTGCACAAAGAGACAAGAGAGGAGCAGAACGAGGGAAGACGGGTGCAGAAAGAGGCAAGAGGGATGCAGAAAGAAACAAGAGAGGTGCAGAAAAAAGAAAGAGAAGCTCAGAAAGAAGCAACAGAAGTGAAGAGACAATAGAAGTGCAGAAAGAGGCAAGAGAAGTGCAGAAAGAAGCAAGAGAGGTACAGAAAGAGGGAAGAAGGTTGCAGAAAGAGGCAAGAGGGGTGCAGAAAAAGCAGGAAAGGTGCAGAAAGAAGCAACAGAGGTGCACAAAGAGTCAAGAGGGGTGTAGAAAGAGGGAAGAGAAGTGCAGAAAGAAGCAAGAGAGGTGCAGAAAGAGGCAAGAGAGGTGCAGAAAGAAACAAGAGAACTGCAGAAAGAGAAAGAAAGGTGTAGAAAGAGGCTAGATAGGTGCAGAAAGAGGCAAGAGAAGTGCAAAAAGGAGCAACAGAGTTCCAGAAAGAGGCAAGAGAAGTGTAGAAAGAGGCAGGAGAGGTACAGAAAGAGGAAAAAAGGTGCGGAAAGAAGCCACAGAAGTGCAGAAAGAAGCAAGAGAGGTGCAGAAAGAGGGAAGAAGGGTGCAGAAAGAGGCAAGAAGGGTGCAAAAAAGCAAGAGAGGTGCTTAAAGAAGCAAGAGAAGTGCAGAAAAAACCAACAGAGATGCAGAAAGAAGCAAGAGTGGTACAGAAAGAGGGAAGAGAAGTGCAGAAAGAAGCAAGAGAGGTGCAGAAAGAGGCAAGAGAGGTGCAGAAAGAAGCAAGAGAGGCGCAGAAAGAGGAAGAAAGGCGCAGAAAGAAGCAAGAGAAGTGCAGAAAGAAGCAAGACAAGCGCAGAAGGAAGCAAGAGAAGTGCAGAAAGCAAGACAAGCGCAGAAGGAAGCAAGAGAAGCGCAGAAAGAGAAAAGAGAAGCGCAGAAAGAACCAAGGGAAGTACAAAAAGAAGCAAGAGAAGTACAGAAAGAGGCAAGTGAGGTAAAGAAAAAGGCAAGAGAGGTACAGAAAGAGGCAAGTGAGGTGCAGAGTGAGGCAAGAGAAGTGGTAAACGAGGCAAGAGAGGTATAGAAAGAGGAGAGTGAGGTGCAGAAAGAGGCAGGTGAAGTGCAGAAAGAGGCAAGAGAGGTACAGAAAGAGGCAAGAGAGGTGCAGAAATGAGAGTCTGAGGTGCAGAATGAGGCAAGTGCGGTGCAGAAAGAGGCAAGAGAGGTGCAGAAAGAGGCAAGAGAGGTGCACAAAGAGGCAAGAGCTGTGCAGAAAGAGGGAAGAGGAGTGCAGAAAGAGGCAAGAGGGGTGCAGAAAGAAGCAAGAGACATACAGAAAGAACCAAGAGAAGTGCAGAAAGAAGCAACAGAGGTGCAGTAAAAGGCAACAGAAGTGCAGAAAGAGGCAAGAAAGGTGCACAAAGAGACAAGAGAGGTCCAGAACGAGGGAAGATGGATGCAGAACAAGGCAAGAGGGGTACAGAAAGAAGCAAGAGAGGTGCGGACAAAAGAAAGAGAAGTGTAGAAAGAAGCAACAGAAGTGAAGAAAGAGGCAAGAGAAGTGCAGAAAGAGGCAAGAGAAGTGCAGAAAGAAGCAACAGAGGTGCAGAAATAGGGAAGAGACATGCAGAAAGAAGCAAGAGAACTGCAGAAAGAGGAAGAAAGGTGTAGAAAGAGGCTCGAGAGGTGCAGAAAGAGGCAAAAGAAGTGCAGAAAGGAGCAACAGAGTTCCAGAAAGAGGCAAGAGAAGTGCAGAAAGAGGCAAGAGAAGTGCAGAAAGGAGCAACAGAGTTCCAGAAAGAGGCAAGAAAAGTGCAAAAAGAGGCAAGAGAGGTACAGAAAGAGGCAAGAGAAATGCAGAAAGAGGGAAGGGGGTGCAGGAATAGGGAAGACGGGTGCAGAAAGAGGCAACAGAGGTACAGAAAGAAGCAAGAAAAGTACAGAAAGAGCCAACAGAGGTGCAGAAAGAGGCAAGAGAACTGCAGAAAGAGGCAAGAGAGGTACAGAAAGAGGCATGAGAGGTGCAGAAAGAGGGAACAGTGGTGCAGAAAGAGGCAAGAGAGGTGCAGAAAGAGGAAGAGGGGTGCAGAAAGAGGCAAGAGGGGGGCAGAAAAAAGCAAGAAAGATGTAGAAAGAAACAAGAGAAGTGCAGAAAGAAGCAACAGAGGTGCAGAAATAGGCAAGAGAAGTACAGAAAGAGGCAAGAGAGGTACAGAAAGAGGCAAGAGAAGTGCAGAAAGAGGCAAGTGAGGTACAGAAAGAAGACAGTGAGGTGCAGAAAGAGGCAAGTGAGGTGCAGAAAGAAGAGAGTGAGGTGCAGAAAGAAGCAAGGGAGGTGCAAAAAGAAGCAACAGAAATGCAGAAAGAGGCAAGAGATGCACAGAAAGAAGCAAGAGAGGTTTGTGCATCATTAGTACCAATTTAACACCCACATTTAGTGCGCACCATTAGTACCAATTTAACACCCACATTTAGCAATAAGTAAAAAGTGACCATTCCAGCTTTGCAAAGGGCCTTCCACCATGCTGCAACACGTGTCGCTGCATTTTTGGTAACATTTGAGCCGTTTGAGCTAGAAACACGTTTTTTTGTTCAAATCTGCCGATTTTGTGGTAGATGATGGACAATGGGGCAAATGTAGAAAATGTATAACTATGCAAAGATTGGCGTGGCTGAACAGTCGCATAATTCCAGTGGCCCTGCTCATTCCCCCTACTAGGTCCATAAAGGCTCCTCTGTGGTTGCTTCTTTTTAGTGTCTCATTGAGTTTATAGTTTAGTTTCTATGGAAATGAGGAAGACTAGACCTGAGGTTATCACTCCACAACACAGACTACATACCACACATACCACAATCCATAACACATAATCCCACTCCACATAATTCCTACACACTAAATAACACATGCTTTCTATCCACATAATTCCACTACACACAACGTACATCCACTCCACTACGAAAAAGATTTGTAAAAAACTTTTACATTTACAACGCCAATATCTCTAACTCTCGCAAATGCGAGACCTATTGCATTGCAAATGCTTGTTTAAGTTGCAGTTATGTTTGCAGAGTGGTGAAGAAAGGGGCTGGGCCTCCAACCAGTGCTCATGAATTCCGCTGTGTAGGACTTACACGAGGTACCAGGAGGGTTTCTTGGCTCCCAAAGTCCCTCAGGAGTAAAGTGGACTTCATCCCCCAACCAGTAGTGTGCCAGGAGGTGCTTTTGCAGAGTAGTGGAGAAAAGGGGGTGTAGCCTCAGAAGACCTCTTAGAAATCCTATTGTTTGGGACCTACTGGAGTTAACAGGAGGGGTAGTTGGCCCCCAAGGACGTCCTTGGGGACCAACTGCCCCTCCTATTTCCTCCAGTAAGTCCCACACAGCAGGACTGCTGAGCTGTGATACCAGGCCACGCCACCTTTCTCCACCACTCTGCAAACGTGCCTCTGGCACACTCTTGGTGGGGGGATGAAGTCCCCTTTGCTGCTGGGGGTCCTTAGGGGCCAACTATCCTACCTGTTACCTCCAGTAAGCCCCACACAGTGGGATTGCTGGGAGATGGATGCAGGCCATGCCCCCTTTCTCCACCACTCTGCAAACGCACCTCCTGGTGCGGTCTTGGTTGAGGGATGAGGTCCCATTACCTCTTCAGGGTCCCTGGGGGCCAACTAGCCCTCCTGTTACCTATAGTAAGCCCCACACAGCTGGATTGCTGAGAGGTGGTCAGAGGCCACCCCCATTTCTACACCACTCTACACACATGCCTCCTGGTGCACTTCTGCTTGGGCGATGAAGTCCACTTTAGTCCTGAAGCCCTCAGGACGCAAGGGGACCTCATTGCCCCACCAGCAGTGCGCCAAGAGGCTCTTTTGCAGAGCGGTGAAAAAAAGGCGTGGCCTCCGACCACCTCTCAGCAATCCCACTGTGTGAGGCGTACTGGAGGTAAGAGGTGGGCTAGTTGGCTCAACTGCACTTTATGTTTAGGAGAAATGAATAGGGCACTTTTGAATGGTACTGTGGCAGATGTAGAAAAGGTTTGTGATGATGTGCAGTTTTGTTTCTTTGGTCCTCAGCAGGATTTTAGTGAAAATGAAGAGTTAAGAGGAGGTGTTGTAGAACAGGACACAGATATTACAGTTGATAGTTTTGAAGAAGAGATGACAAAATTTAACACAGTGTGGTCTAAAAAGCCAGAGTATGTTTGTATATGTTGTCTGCACACTCACTAGAAGATTTAAACTCAGATTGTTGACTTGTGTTTAAAAAGTGAAAAAGTAAATAATCATAACTGGCAAAAGTTAGCTGTGTACTTATTTGTAGAGGAATGCTTTGACTTGTCCATACTGCAAGTTATATGTAAGTAGTGTTACAATAAATTAGATAGCTGAGCTAACTATAACTTGCACCCCCACAGTGCACTGCTTATGACCCCACATATTACATCAATCATGACATGGTCAGAGACTGTGAGTGTTTTTAAAATGTTTATGAGTGCTAAATATATATACCAAGGCGTATTGGAGCAGTGGAGAAAGGGGGCTGAGCCTCCCGCGAGTTGCTGCATTTTTTAGGAAGTGGGGCCGCGTGGCCCCCATTCCCTGGACCATTTTGGGCCCCAGGGACCCCATCCCCCGGGCCTGATCCTTTTTAAAAAAACATTTTTTTTTAATTTGTGGAGGGCCACGCGCCCGCCCCTGGCCAATTTTTGCCCCGGGGACCCCATCTCCCGGGGCCCGGCCTTTATTTGTATTTATTTTTTTAAAAGGTAGGGGGCCACGTGGCCCCCCTCCCCAGACCTATTTTGGCCCCAGGGACCAAATCCCCTGGGGCCAGGCCTTCATAATTTGTTTTTTGTAATAAGGAGGGGGGTCAGCGTGGACCTCCTCCTTGGGCTGATATTGCCCAGGGGACCCTATCCCCGGGGGAGCCTCAAGGCCCCTGCGGTCCCTGCCCACTCCCCACCTACTGCAGGAGCCAGCATTGCTTTTGGACAGAGGGAGCGGCTGTCAAAGCAATTCTGCTCTGCCTCAAGGAAGCAAGAGCATTTTCAATGCTCTTGCTTCCAAGAAGCGGACCAGAGTTTGCTATGGCATGGCGGGAGCAGTGCTCCTGCCATGCTACAGCAAACTGCAATGTCCCAGGGGTGGGCACCCCGGGACATTGCTAGAACTGTCCCTGGGGGGTGGCGGTCCCCAGGGACAAGCAAGGCTCCTGTAGGGGGGCCGCACTTCCCCCCTCCCATCTTGTAGATAGCCACGGGGAGGTGGTGGTCCCCGGGGCAGTGGTGGGGCCGAGCAGGCCCCCTGCATTTGTCATTTAAAGTGCTCTGGGGAGACGGCGGTCCCTGGGGCAGCAGGGGGCTGAGCAGGCCCCTTGCATTTTCATTGTTACAGCCCCGGGGTCGGTCCCCGGGGCTTCTGATGAGCCCAAGAGGGGGACCCCATGAGCCTCCCCTCTTTCATGGCCCGGGATTTTGCCCACCCGTGGGCTTTAAAAAAAGACATGCTGGAGACCACATGTCTTTTTTAAAATTTTGCTGCAGATTTGCGGATCCACCGCGACTTTGCTGCAAAATAATAAAAAAATGCTTTCAAGACGTGTCAGGGTCCCTGTGAGACCTCCCCAACATATCTGGAGGGTCAGGGTATTCCTACCCTGCCCCCTTTTCTTTATTTTTTACTTTTTATCTGAGACTCAGCTTCCTGGTTGAAGTGTTGCCAGCCAATCAGAGCAGTGCATTGCCCTGCACGAGCTTGTCTTTGTTTGCGAAGGCTTTGAGGCCAGAGATAACACAATAATTTTCGGCTTAAAATACTCAAATACTACTGAACGGATTTACACCAAATAAGCAAAAGGCACTTCCTTGAACCAACATCTATCTCCCTGCCAAATTTGGTGTAAGTCCGTTCAGCGGTTCGGGCTGTAGAGATGGCTAAAGTTACCTATGGGAATTAACATTTCAAACGCAACCTTATTTAACGCCCCAAATTCTCAGTCCCCACTGCACGGATCACCCACAAACTTTCCCAATCAATACTTAGGAGCGTGACACTTTTTTGGCAAAATTTCATGCAGATTGGTCAAACAACACCAAAGTTATAGCCAAAGTAAAAAATGCTTTTCCTATGGAAACTAGGACCTAACTAGGTTTTATATATATATACACATACCCCCAGGTGAAATGACCCGCTGAGTGAAACCGGCACTGAAGAAAGCCACACGGCTGAAACGCGTCTGCCATAGCGTTTCACGGACTCATGAACTATGCGCTATGATTAATATTTTGGCGGAAAAAAAACCATTTGATAATTCAAATGTGTGTCAGACACATTCATAAGAGTGAGTGGAGTGTTGGTCTCGATGTTTGGGCAGTTTGCAGGCACTGGCAACCGGCACACCCTCTCTGTCAGGAGCAACGCGCCAGCCGTCAAGCTTGGAGTGTGTATGGAAATACAATGCGTTACCCCTGGCAGATGGAAAACCACAGCGTGAACACTACTGCAAGGGGAGAGAGGAATCAGTATTCACTGCATGAAGGGGTCTTACAAGTGGACTTATCAGTAATAATGAACTTTCATGGACAGGCTACCGCGGCGGATGTGAGGTCCGCAGGCCAACATCGGGGGGCCGAAAGTAGGCCTTTTACTGTTCTTCTTTGGCCAAAGGCTAGAGGGAGGGAGGGAGGCCCAGGCCAGTTGCTGTGGTTTTGATGGTGTTTTAGCGCGGGGACACTCCGTTGGAGTAACCAGGCGCTCTATAAGCTGAATAATAATAATAATAATAATAACATGATTGGGACACCACTGGGTGTACAAGCGAATAATTAGTTAATGGGCATTCGCAGCTGAACTTGCACACCGGCGTGAAGCGGCTTGAAGAGAAGCGCATGGTGTAGCCCTTAGAAGAGGCATTACAACTTTAAGGGGTTAAGATCGTACTCCAATGGGAGTGGTTATTCCAGCATTAAAACAAACCCCCCAGGTGAAATTACCCACTGAGTAAAACCGGCACTGAGGAAAGCCACACGGCTGAAATGCGTCTGCCATAGCGTTTCACAGACTCATGAACTATGCGCTATGATTAATATTTTGGTGGAATAAACCCACTTGATAATTCACCTGAGCAGTGTCGGACCCATTCATAAGAGTGAGTGGAGTGTTGGTCTTGATATATATATATATATATATATATATATATATATATATATATATATATATATATCACAAAACCATTGACGCAGCACTCAGGAAGAGATTTTCAAAAAAAAAAGTGCTGCGTCAATGGTTTTGTGAAGTGGAATTTTGGGGCCAGGATCCGGCCCTCACGCAGAGCACCCACTGTGAGTGTGCACCGGAGATCAGGATCACTTTGTGGACATATATATATATATATTCACTGAAAAAACCATAGGTTTTAGGGACAGTTATAGTTAGTTGGACATTGCACTCGTACAAAACCCGTGAAATTCCCCCGTTATAGTTAGTTCAGCTAACTATAACTCGCGCCCCGCAATGCACTGCTGATGACGTCACATATTACATCACTCATGACATGGTCAGTGACATCACTGATGACATCACTGATGACATCTCAAATGACATCACTGATGACATCATCCAGTGACTGTGTGTTTCTGTAAAGTTTAAATATTTTTAATATATATAGGGAAAGGCGTATTGAAGAATGAGTGGGTGTATAAGTGTCTGTATGGATGATTTAGTAGGTGCGTGACTAACTCTATAAGTGAGTGATTAAACGTATCTTACTGAATGCATGGGTTAGTGACTAAACTGGGTGAATGTCTGTATCCGTCTGTCTGTTGCTGTGTAAGTGGCTGCATGGGTTTGTGAATAGCTACATGAGTGTCTATATGAGTTATTGATTGGTTGTCTGAGTATCTGTATGGGTGCCTGAGTGTTTGTGTGGGTGGGGTGTGTGCGACTCTGTGCATAGATGTGTGAGTGGGTGATTCACTGGGTGGATGGTTTCAAGAGTGCATCTGTGATAGACTGTATGGGTGGGTAAGTGTGTGTAAGAGTGTGTTAGTGAGTGAATGTATGTCCCAGTGGTACATGTGTGAGTAACTACATATGTGAAAGGCAGTATATATGTGTGTTGGAGTATATAAATAGCTATAAGCGAGAGTGTGTGATTGTGAGAGTGACTGTATGGATGAGTGTGTGCTTGTATCAGTGATTGTATAAGAGCGTAAGAATGTGCTAGTATTTGTATGAGTAAGTGAGCTGGTGTGTGTATAACTGTATAGGTGAGTAAATGGCAGTGTGATTAATTATTTGCATGACTGACTAGGTGTGTGAGTACCTCTATGGATGAGTGGCGGTGTGTGAGTGTCTATGTAGGTGTATGAGTGCATATGATAGTCCTGTACTGAGTGACCGTACGTATGAGTGACTGTACAGGTGAGTGAGTGGATATGTGTGTAGACCTAAGAATCAGTGAGTGAGTATGTAGTTATTGGTGTTGGAGTGTCTATGGTTTTGAGAATGGCAGTCTCTAATTTAGAGTGGGTCTATCAAAAGTTATATTAGGGTGTGAGAAGATGCATGAAATTATCACATGGATGATGTCATCAGTGATGTCATCAGTGATGTCATTTGAGATGTCATCAGTGATGTCATCAGTGATGTCACTGACCATGTCATGAGTGGTGTAATATGTGACGTCATCAGCAGTGCATTGCGGGGCGCGAGTTATAGTTAGCTGAACTAACTATAACGGGGGAATTTCACAGGTTTTGTACGAGTGCAATGTCCAACTAACTATAACTGTCCCTAAAACCTATGGTTTTTTCAGTGAATTTCTAAGGTTTTTTAAATGCTAATTTCTAACTATAACGTGCCTGAAACCTATGGTTTTTTCAGTGAATTTAAATGGTTTTTTAAATGCTAATTTCTAACTATAACGTGCCTGAAACCTATGGTTTTTCCAGTGAATTTCAAAGGTTTTTTAAATGCTAATTCCTAACTGTAACGTGCCTCAAACCTATGGTTTTTTTCAATTAATTTCAAAGGTTTGGTAAATGACAATTTTTAAATGTATTAATTGTTATATTTATTTTTTTGATACTGATTTACTACATTTTTTTTAACTATTTATTTTTAGATATTTTATTTTTTAAATTACATTATAATTACATTATACATTACATTACAAAATATACTTTCTCAGAATGAATTACTTTAGTTTAAATACTTTGCAAATAGGCAATAGGCTTTTAAGTACAGTAGTTACAGTTGTTGCAATGGGCAACACAATTTCAAACACAATGCAACATTGAGCTCAATGTGAATTTCTAGTTAAATTCAATTAGTTACTTTATGGATTACTTTTCTAACCACAGGACTGGATCCTAGATTCAGTCCTGGGACATCTCCTGTAAACAGTTGAGTAAAAGCGTTTTGGTTACAGTAGTGATTTTTAAGGAATATTATTGTATTTTAAAAGTTGACAGAAACTTTTTCAAATAGAATCACCAATGTTATCCTATGGGATGAAATTCACTTAGCAGGTAAGTAGTGTTATCGTTACTTTTTCTTACTCAGTGGTGGATCCTGGATCCAGCACTGGTGCATCTCCTGTAAACAGTTGAAAGAATGCGTTTAAGTCATACAGGCGATTTTTAAGGAATATTTGTAGTTTGTGAAAATCGACACTTTGAAACTTTTCTGCTGAAAACCAGACAATGGATTCCTATGGAAGGAAATTCAAGTTACTGGTAAGTACGGTTAGAATTACTTTTCAGGATCTGTACTGGGCTCAAAGATGCAGCACTGAGGTCTCTCCTGATAACAGGTGAGTAAATTGGAATTCGTAGTTCGGCTGATTTTAGAGGAATATTATAAAGTTCCAAAACTCCACACTTAGAAGAATTTCCAAGTGAAACCAGTCAATGTTAGCCTATGGAAGGAAATTCAAGTTACTGGTAAGTACGGTTAGAATTACTTTTGAGGATCTGTACTGGGCTGAAAGATGCAGCACTGAGGTCTCTCCTGATAACAAGTGAGTAAATTGGAATTCGTAGTTCAGCTGATTTTAGAGGAATATTATAAAGTTCCAAAACTCCACCCTTAGAAGAATTTCCAAGTGAAACCAGTCAATGTTAGCCTATGGAAGGAAAATCAAGTTACTGGTAAGTACGGTTAGAATTACTTTTCAGGATCAGTACTGGGCTCATAGATGCAGCACTGAGGTCTCTCCTGATAACAGGTGAGTAAATCGGAATTCGTAGTTCGGCTGATTTTAGAGGAATATTATAAAGTTCCAAAACTTCAAACTTTAGAAGAATTTCCAAGCGAAACCAGTCAATGTTAGCCTATGGAAGGAAAATCAAGTTACTGGTAAGTATGGTTAGAATAACTTTTCAGGATCAGTACTGGGCTCAAAGATGCAGCACTGAGGTCTCTCCTGATAACAGGTGAGTAAATCGGAATTCGTAGTTCGGCTGATTTTAGAGGAATATTTGCACAATGGTGAAGGAAGGGGTGGGGCCTGAGGTGACATGTCTGCAAACACGCCCTGTGGCGCGTTTTAAGTTGGAGATTTAATTCCTCCTCAATCCCGAGGGTCCCTAGGGGCCAACTAGCCCACCAGGTACCTCCAGTATGCGCCAGAGAGCTGCTTTGCAGCGAGGTGTTCCGCGGCCACGCCCCTTTTTACAACACTCTGCAACGCAGCTCCGTGGCGCTTACTGGAGGTACCTGGTGGGCTAGTTGGCCCCCAGGGACCCTCAGTATTGAAGGGGATTTAAATCCCCATCTTAAAACGCGCCACGGGGCCTGTTTGCACACATGTCACCTGAAGCCCCGCCCCCTCCCTTCACCACTGTGCAAACGCGCCCCGTGGCGCGTTTTAAGTTGGGGGATTAAGTCCCCTTGAATCCTGAGGGTCCCTGGGGACCAACTAGCCCACCAAGTACCTCCAGTAAGCGCCACAGAGCTGCATTGCAGAGAGGTGTAAAAGGGGCGTGTCCTGGACCACCTCTCTGCAACCCAGCCCTGTGGCGCTTACTGGAGGTACCTGGTGGGCTAGTTGGCCCCCAGGGACCCCCAGTATTGAATGGGAATTATTTCCCCAATTTAAAACGCGCCACAGCGCAGCTTGCAGAGTGGTTAAGGAGGGGGCGGGGCCTGACGCTCGATCGCGTCTTTTTATTTGTTTTTGTTTTTTGAAGGGGGCTGTGTGGCCCCCTTCTTTTTAGTTTTTGGGGCCCTGGGGACCCCATCCCCCAGGGCCTGATGCCTTTTCCCTTTTAAAAAAAAAAAATCGTGTAGGGGAAGGGAGCCGCGTGGCCCCCTCCTTAGCTTATTCTGGCCCCGGGGACCCCATCCCCCGGGGCATGGCCACTTTTAAAAATACTTTGGAGGAGGGGGCAGCGTGGCCCCCTCCTAAGGCCTCTATTGGCCCCGGGGACCCCATCCCCCGGGCCGGCCTTTTTTTTTTTTTTTTTTTTTTTTAATTATTTTTGTGGAGGGGGGCCACGTGGCCCCCCTCCCGGGCCACTACTTGCCCCGGGGACCCCATCCCCCGGGGCTGACCCTATCCTTTGGGGTCCGTGGGGGGATCCCAACTCCCCACGGACCCTGCCGGCTCCCCGCGTCCTGCGGGAGCCGGCATTGCTTTTCCACATGGGGAGCTGCTAACATGCAGCTCCCCGTGTGGAAAAGCAATGTGCTTTGGATATTGGAGAGAGAGCAGGTTTCCTGCTCTCTCTTCCAATATCCAAAGCAGTTTGCTATGACAGGACGGGAGCCGCGAGGCTCCCTGCCTTGTCATAGCAAACTACAGTGTCCCGGGGTAGGCACCCCGGGACACTGCAGGAGCCGGCCCTGGGGGGTGGTGGTCTCCAGGGCCATCAAGGGCTCCAGGAGGGGGGCCACGCGGCCCCCCTACCAACTTATTCAAAGCCCCGGGGAGGTGGTGGTCCCCGGGGCTCTGGGGTCAGTAACGGACCCCCATATTTAAATCTTTAGTGTCCCGGGGAGGTGGCGGTCCCCAGGGCGTGTGGGGGGGCTGGAGCCCCCCCATACACAGGCGATTTAAATTTTAAAAAGAAGCCCCGGGGGTGGCGGTCCTCGGGGCTGCGGAGGGCACAGTGCCCTCCTGCACCATTTTTATTAGAAAGCCCCGGGGGTGGTGGTCCCGGGGCTTGGGGCCTTAGAGGCCCCCCATTAACTATAAACCCACCCCCGCATGCCCCCGGGACTTGGCCCACCCGGGGGCAAAATAGCATCAAAGCGCGGGAGACCGCGCTTTGATTTTTTTTTTTTACGGCGGGATTCGCACACCCTAAGCGCATCTTGCCGATTTAAAAAAATGCTTTCTTCTGCCCTGGGGTCCTTGTGGGACCCCCTGAGCAGACCGAGGGGGTCAGGGTGTTTCTACCCTGCCCCCTTTGTGCGTTTGCGCATTTGTGATTTATTTTTTTATCGGCGGGATCCGCGCACCCTAAGCGCATCCCGCCGATTTAAAAAAAAAGAAAATGCTTTTTCTGCCCAGGGGGTCCTTGTGGGACCCCTGGAGCAGACCTAGGGGTCAGGGTGTTTCTACCCTGCTCCCTTTGTGCGTTTTGCGCACTTGTTTCTCTGCCTCGGTTCTACCGAGGGACAAAATGGCTGCCAACACTTCCTGATTTGGAGTGTTGATAGCCAATTAGCATGCAGCTCGTGATCGGGAGGGTACGCGGACCCTAAGCGGCCATAGATATATATGTCTCAGCAACTACTGAACGGATTTACACCATTTAACAAAAGGGTTCTTTCTGAACCAAGAACTACCTCTTTGCCAAATTTGGTGTAATTCCGTTCAGCAGTTCGGGCTGTAGCCGTGGCTAAAGTTTCCTATGGGAAAATGAATGGGGAAAACACGTTTTGGGACCCCCCTTTTTTCTCGGCCCCCGCTTGACGAATCACCCCGAGACTTTCAGGATAGGAGCGGACCGGAGCGGGCCATAAAGTTTAAAAATTTTGCGAAGATTCGTCAACCGACGCAAGAGTTTTTTCAAATAGAATGTTGCGGATTTCCTATGGAAAATAGGTCCTAACTATAACTATCTACTGGCGACCGCCAGTAGATAATATATATATATATATATATTCACTGAAAAAAACATAGGTTTCAGGCACGTTATAGTTAGAAATTAGCATTTAAAAAAACCATAGAAATTAACTGAAAAAACCATAGGTTTCAGGAACGTGTGATCAAGGCTCAGACGAGCCGAAACGCGTTATGGCGACAAGGGAAAAATAAAGTAATTAAGAAGCACTAACTTGGGTCTGTGTCCGTTCCTGGATGAATCCGATGTGTGGCCGATAGATGAATATATATATATATATATATATATATATATTCACTGAAAAACCATAGGTTTCAGGCACATTATAGTTAGAAATTAGCATGTCACTGACCATGTCATGAATGATGTAATATGTGACGTCATCAGCAGTGCATTGCGGGGGCGCGAGTTATAGTTAGCTGAACTAACTATAACGCCGGAATTTCTATGGTTTTGTACAAGTGAAATGTCCAACTAACTATAACGTTCCTGAAACCTATGGTTTTTCCAGTTAATTTCTATGGTTTTTTAAATGCTAATTTCTAATTATAACGTGCCTGAAACCTATGTTTTTTTCAGTGAATTTCTATGGTTTTTTAAATGCTAATTTCTAACTATAACGTGCCTGAAACCTATGGTTTTTCCAGTGAATTTCAAAGGTTTTTTAAATGAAAATGTGTAAGTCTAATGTACCTCAATCCTATGTTTTTTTATTTTCTATATATATATATATATATATATATATACATATATATATTTAAAAAAATTGTGAATAATTTTTAGTTAGGAAAACTATATTCATTCTTTTTTTTTTTTTAAATATTACACAGAAGTCGCGCACCCTTCGCGCACCCTACACGATGGCTGCACGCATTCCGGTAGCCATTTTGAAAAGTCGCGCTGGGGTCGCGACTTCGGCGTAATTTGTAAAGTATGAAATATCTTTAAATTAATTATAAATAAAAGTTTTCCTTTAAGTGTTTGTCTAAATTTATTAATAAAAGTATTTTTAAAGTATTATTTTCAAAGATTTCGACTAAAAATTATTCGATTATTATTGGATTCGGAGGTTAGGAGGGATGGCCATTTTGCTCGATCTATTTTGCAAGATTTTTTGGTCTAGTCAGGTGGACACCCTCCTCCGGGTGAGGTACGGCTTGAGGATTCTATTCAAAAGGTGAGGAATCAACAGGCAGAAGTATCCATCAGAAGAGCAAGTTACTTACCTTCGGTAACGCTTTTTCTGGTGGATACAGTATCTGCCTGTGGATTCCTCACTGTCCTACCCGCCTCCCCGTTGTCCACCTGTTTCTACCAAAAAGATGCTTTTACTGTTTGGCATGAATGTTTTTAATATGTCTTAATCATGCTTATGTTTTAATAGTGAGAAATGCTTGATCTGTTGCTTCTTTATGCCTTTATTGGTTATGCATTTGTATATATATATATATATATATATATATATATTTAGTATACTATGTATACATGTGAAAATGTGTCGGTCCACCTGTTGACCTCGGTGGCAAGGAAAAAATGGGTGGAACTGACATCAGCACGCCGACGAGGTCCTCTTATGGCTCCTATGACGTCATACGGTGTCGCGAGCGGAGCCGTGCTATTATGACATCGACGTCGAAGTGGGAGAGCTAGGAAAGAATTTTCGCGGAATGCTGGCTCAGGGGATATTCACCTAAGTGTTCAGGCTAGTCCTTTGGGAGCAACTGTTTATGTTGCCACTCCAGAAACCGAAACCAGTGATCTGAGGGCAGAGGCCCTGCAGATGGCACACGAGGTGGGGAGCCCAGTCGTGTGCACCGGCGGGGCAGCGAAGTGACAAGCACCACTACCCACAGAAAAGGTAACGAGGGCACTGAATAACACAGGATTTTCTCTTTGTATCTGGCAGGAACAACAAGGTTAAAATGCCCTAGTTCCAAAATGTAGAATTAGTGCTACAACGGTCTTCAAGAGGACCTGCGATGGATGCCGCTTCTGTCTTCCGTACACTGGAGGTGGCACATGGGTCACGCGGTACGGTCATACTGCGGTGGGACGCACACTCGTTGACCTCTCATGGCACTGCTCTACACTTCGGGGACAACGCTTTCCATTAGCTGTGTTTTCTGATGACGTGTCGCGCCGGCCCCGTCCAACAACAGAACTCCTTTAGATCCAAACAGACTCTTCCACTCTCTCACCGGAAGTGAAACCAGGCCACACGGACACTTTCACAATACAACAGCCGGGAATGCACTTTTCGGTAAAAAAAACACATTCCTTCCTCCTAATTTATCAAATAAACGACTCACTGAAGAACAGGGGCCAGCTTCGATCAGTAAACAGCTGTTACAATGACTTTTTTACTTCGTGATACCATTACAACGCATGCATTAACACGCATGCGTTGTACATCGTAAAGTCATTACTACGCATTTTTTTAGAACGCATGGTCATTTACCACGCATGCCTTTACAACAAATTTTGTTGTAAAGGTATGTATGGTAAATGACCATGAGATCTAAAAAAATGTAGACGATCCACGTCGTTGTAAGGAAACAGAGGCTGTTCCGTTTCCTCACAACATCGTGCACTGCCCCTCAGAGACGACATGAAGCAGGAACCACGAGGAGAGAGGAACCACGAGGAATGAGAGGTAAGGGGGATTGGGCATGGGGTGGTGGTTACTTTTCTAGGGTTTAGGGTAGTGCAGTGGTGTTTGGGTAGTGTAGGGGGTCATGCTGAGGGTAGTGTTTTAGGGTTTAGGGTAGTGCAGTGGTGTTTGTGTAGTGTAGGGGGTCGTGCTGGTGGTAGTGTTTTAGGGTTTAGGGTATTGCAGTGATGTTTGTGTAGTGTAGGGGGTCATGCTTGGGGTAGATTTAGGGTTTAGGGTAGTGCAGTGGTGTTTGTGTAGTGTAGGGGGTCGTGCTGTGGGTAGTGTTTTAGGGTTTAGGGTAGTGCAGTGGTGTTTGTGTAGTGTAGGGGGTCGTGCTGGGGGAGTGTTTTAGGGTTTAGGGTAGTGCAGTGGTGTTTGTGTAGTGTAGGGGGTCGTGCTGGGGTAGTGTTTTAGGGTTTAGGGTAGTGCAGTGGTGTTGGTGTAGTGTAGGGGGTCGTGCTGGGGGTAGTGTTTTAGGGTTTAGGGTAGTGCAGTGGTGTTTGGGTAGTGTAGGGGGTAGAGCTGGGTAGTGTTTTAGGGTTTAGGGTAGTGCAGTGGTGTTGGTGTAGTGTAGGGGGTCGTGCTGGGGGTAGATTTAGGGTTTAGGGTAGTGCAGTGGTGTTTGTGTAGTGTAGGGGGTCGTGCTGTGGGTAGTGTTTTAGGGTTTAGGGTAGTGCAGTGGTGTTTGTGTAGTGTAGGGGGTCGTGCTGGGGGAGTGTTTTAGGGTTTAGGGTAGTGCAGTGGTGTTTGGGCAGTGTAGGGGGTCGTGCTGGGGTAGTGTTTTAGGGTTTAGGGTAGTGCAGTGGTGTTGGTGTAGTGTAGGGGGTCGTGCTGGGGGTAGTGTTTTAGGGTTTAGGGTAGTGCAGTGGTGTTTGGGTAGTGTAGGGGGTAGTGCTGGGTAGTGTTTTAGGGTTTAGGGTAGTGCAGTGGTGTTGGTGTAGTGTAGGGGGTCGTGCTGGGGGTAGATTTAGGGTTTAGGGTAGTGCAGTGGTGTTTTGGTAGTGTAGGGGGTCATGCTGGGGGTAGATGTAGGGTTTAGGGTAGTGCCATGGTGTTTGGGTAGTGTAAGGAGTCATGCTAGGGGAGTGTTTTAGTTTTTAGGGTAGTGCAGTGGTGTTTGGGTAGTGTAGGGGGTCGTGCTGGGGTAGTGTTTAGGGTTTAGGGTAGTGCAGTGGTGTTTGGGTAGTGTAGGGGTACTGCTGGGGGTAGTGTTTTAGGGTTTAGTGTAGTGCAATGGTGTTTGGGTAGTGTAGGGGTACTGCTGGGGGTAGTGTTTTTGTGTTTAGGGTAGTGCACTGGTGTTTGGGTAGTGTAAGGGGTCGTGCTGGGGGTAGTGTTTTAGGGTTTAGGGTAGTGCAGTGGTGTTTGTGTAGTGTAGGGTGTAGTGTTTTAGGGTTTAGGGTAGTGCAGCGGTGTTTGTGTAGTGTAGGGGTCGTGGTTTTAGGGTTTAGGGTAGTGCAGTGGTCTTTGGGTAGTGTAGGGGGTCGTGCGGGGGTAGTGTTTTAGGGTTTAGGGTAGTGCATTAGTGTAGGGGGTCGTGTGGGGAGTAGTGTTTTAGGGTTTAGGGTAGTGCAGTGGTGTTCGGGTAGTGTAGGGGATCGTGCTGGGGGGAGTGTTTTAGGGTTTAGGGCAGTGCAGTGGTGTACGGGTAGTGTAGGGGGTCGTGCTGGGGGTGGTGTTTAAGGGTTTAGGGCAGTGCAGTGGTGTTCGGGCAGTGTAGGGGGTCGTGCTGGGGGTGGTGTTTCAGGGTTTAGGGCAGTGCAGTGGTGTTCGGGCAGTGTAGGGGTCGTGCAGGGGGTTGTGTTTCAGGGTTTAGGGCAGTGCAGTGGTGTTCGGTCAGTGTAGGGGGTCGTGCAGGGGGTGGTGTATCAGGGTTTAGGGCAGTGCAGTGGTGTTCTGGCAGTGTAGGGGGTCATGCAGGGGGTGGTGTTTCAGGGTTTAGGGCAGTGGTGTTCGGGCAGTGTAGGGGGTCGTGCTGGGGGTGGTGTTTCAGGGTTTAGGGCAGTGCAGTGGTGTTCAGGCAGTGTAGGGGGTCTTGCTGGGGGTGGTGTTTCAGGGTTTAGGGCAGTGCAATGGTGTTCGGGAGTGTAGGGGGTCGTGCTAGGGCTGGTGTTTCAGGGTTTAGGGCAGTGCAGTGGTGTTCGGGCAGTGTAGGGGGTCATGTTGGGGCTGGTGTTTCAGGGTTTAGGGTAGTGCAGCGGTGTTCGGGAAGTGTAGGGGGTCGTGCTGGGGCTGGTGTTTCAGGGTTTAGGGCAGTGCAGTGGTGTTCGTGCAGTGTAGGGGGTCGTGCTGGGGCTGGTGTTTCAGGGTTTAGGGCAATGCAGTGGTGTTCGGGCAGTGTAGGGGGTCGTGCTGGGGCTAGTGTTTCAGGGTTTTGGGCAGTGCAGCGGTGTTCGGGCAGTGTAGGTGGTCGTGCTGGGGGTAGTGTTTCAGGGTTTTGGGCAGTGCAGTGGTGTTCGGGCAGTGTAGGGGGACGTGCTGGGGGTGGTGTTTTAGGGTTTAGGGCAGAGCAGTGCTGTTCGGGCAGTGTGGGGGTTCGTGCTGGGGGTAGTGTTTTAGGGTTTAGGGCAGAGCAGTGGTGTCCGGGCAGTGTAGGGGGTCGTGCTGGGGCCGGTGTTTCAGGGTTTAGGGCAGTGCAGTGGTGTTCGGGCAGTGTAGGGGGCCGTGCTGGGGCTGGTGTTTCAGAGTTTAGGGCAGTGCAGTGGTGTTCGGGCAGTGTAGGGGGTCGTGCTGGGACAGGTGTTTCAGGGTTCAGTGCAGTGGTGTTCGGGCAGTGTAGGAGGTCGTGCTGGGGCTGGTGTTTCAGGGTTTAGGGCAGTGCAGTGGTGTTCGGGCAGTGTAGTGGGTCGTGCTGGGGCTGGTGTTTCAGGGTTTTGGGCAGTGCAGCGGTGTTCGGGCAGTGTAGGGGGTCGTGCTGGGGGTAGTGTTTCAGGGTTTTGGGCAGTGCAGTGGTGTGCGGGCAGTGTAGGGGGACATGCTGGGGGTGGTGTTTTAGGGTTTAGGGCAGAGCAGTGGTGTTCGGGCAGTGTAGGGGTTCGTGCTGGGGGTAGTGTTTTAGGGTTTAGGGCAGAGCAGTGGTGTTCGGGCGGAGTAGGGGGTCGTGCTGGGGGTGGTGTTTTAGGGTTTAGGGCAGAGCAGTGGTATTTGGGCAGTGTAGGGGGTCCTGCTGGGGGTGGTGTTTCAGGGTTTAGGGCAGTGGTGTTCGGGCAGTGTAGCGGGTCTTGCTGGGGGTGGTGTTTCAGGATTTAGGGCAGTGCAGTGGTGTTCGGGCAGTGTAGGGGGTCATGCTGGGGGTGGTGTTTCAGGGTTTAGGGCAGTGCAATGGTGTTCGGGCAGTGTAGGGGGTCGTGCCGGGGTGGTGTTTCAGGGTTTAGGGCAGTGCAGTGGTGTTCGGGCAGTGTAGGGGGTTGTGCTAGGGCTGGTGTTTCAGGGTTTAGGGCAGTGGTGTTCGGGCAGTGTAGGGGGTCATGTTGGGGCTGGTGTTTCAGGGTTTAGGGTAGTGCAGCGGTGTTCGGTAAGTGTAGGGGGTCGTGCTGGGGCTGGTGTTTCAGGGTTTAGGGCAGTGCAGTGGTGTTCGGGCAGTGTAGGGGGTCGTGCTGGGGCTGGTGTTTCAGGGTTTAGGGCAATGCAGTGGTGTTCGGGCAGTGTAGGGGGTCGTGCTGGGGCTAGTGTTTCAGGGTTTTGGGCAGTGCAGCGGTGTTCGGGCAGTGTAGGGGGTCATGCTGGGGGTAGTGTTTCAGGGTTTTGGGCAGTGCAGTGGTGTTCGGGCAGTGTAGGGGGACGTGCTGGGGGTGGTGTTTTAGGGTTTAGGGCAGAGCAGTGCTGTTCGGGCTGTGTGGGGGTTCGTGCTGGGGGTAGTGTTTTAGGGTTTAGGGCAGAGCAGTGGTGTTCGGGCAGAGTAGGGGGTCGTGCTGGGGTGGTGTTTTAGGGTTTAGGGCAGAGCAGTGGTATTTGGGCAGTGTAGGGGGTCGTGCCGGAGGTGGTGTTTCAGGGTTTAGGGCAGTGGTGTTCGGGCAGTGTAGCGGGTCTTGCTGGGGGTGGTGTTTCAGGGTTTAGGGCAGTGCAGTGGTGTTTGGGCAATGTAGGGGGTCTTGCTGGGGCTGGTGTTTCAGGGTTTAGGGCAGTGCAGTGGTGTTCAGGCAGTGTAGGGGGTCTTGCTGGGGCTGGTGATTCAGGGTTTAGGGCAGTGCAGTGGTGTTCGGGCAGTGTAGGGGGTCTTGCTGGGGCTGGTGTTTCAGGGTTTAGGGCAGTGCAGTGGTGTTTGGGCAGTGTAGGGGGTCTTGCTGGGGCTGGTGTTTCAGGGTTTAGGGCAGTGCAGTGGTGTTTGGGCAGTGTAGGGGGTCATGCAGGGGCTGGTGTTACAGGGTTTTGGGCAGTGCAGTGGTGTTCGGGCAGTGTAGGGGGTCGTGCTGGGGCCCGTGTTTCAGGGTTTAGGGCAGTGCAGTGATGTTCGGGCAATGTAGGGGGTCGTGCTGGGGCTGGGGCTGGTGTTTCAGAGTTTAGGGCAGTGCAGTGGTGTTCGGGCAGTGTAGGGGGTCGTGCTGGGACGGGTGTTTCAGGGTTTAGGGCAGTGCAGTGGTGTTCGGGCAGTGTAGGAGGTCGTGTTGGGGCTGGTGTTTCAGGGTTTAGGGCAGTGCAGTGGTGTTCGGGCAGTGTAGGGGGTCATGCTGGGGCTGGTGTTTCAGGGTTTAGGGCAGTGCAGTGGTGTTCGGGAAGTGTAGGGGGTCGTGCTGGGGCTGGTGTTTCAGGGTTTAGGGCAGTGCAGTGCAGTGGTGTTCGGGCAGTGTAGGGGGTCGTGCTGGGGCTGGTGTTTCAGGGTTTAGGGCAATGCAGTGGTGTTCGGGCAGTGTAGGGGGTCGTGCTGGGGCTAGTGTTTCAGGGTTTTGGGCAGTGCAGTGGTGTTCGGGCAGTGTAGGGGGTCGTGCTGGGGGTAGTGTTTCAGTGTTTTGGGCAGTGCAGTGGTGTTCGGGCAGTGTAGGGGGACGGGCTGGGGGTGGTGTTTTAGGGTTTAGGGCAGAGCAGTGCTGTTCGGGCAGTGTGGGGGATTGTGCTGGGGGTAGTGTTTTAGGGTTTAGGGCAGAGCAGTGGTATTCGGGCAGAGTAGGGGGTCGTGCTGGGGGTGGTGTTTTAGGGTTTAGGGCAGAGCAGTGGTATTTGGGCAGTGTAGGGGGTCGTGCTGGGGGTGGTGTTTCAGGGTTTAGGGCAGTGGTGTTCGGGCAGTGTAGCGGGTCTTGCTGGGGGTGGTGTTTCAGGGTTTAAGGCAGTGGTGTTTGGGCAATGTAGGGGGTCTTGCTGGGGCTGGTGTTTCAGGGTTTAGGGCAGTGCAGTGGTGTTCGGGCAGTGTAGGGGGTCTTGCTGGGGCTGGTGTTTCATGGTTTAGGGCAGTGCAGTGGTGTTCGGGCAGTGTAGGGGGTCTTGCTGGGGCTGGTGTTTCAGGGTTTAGGGCAGTGCAGTGGTGTTCGGGCAGTGTAGGGGGTCTTGCTGGGGCTGGTGTTTCAGGGTTTAGGGCAGTGCAGTGGTGTTTGGGCAGTGTAGGGGGTCGTGCAGGGGCCGGTGTTACAGGGTTTTGGGCAGTGCAGTGGTGTTCGGGCAGTGTAGGGGGTCGTGCTGGGGCCGGTGTTTCAGGGTTTAGGGCAGTGCAGTGGTGTTCGGGCAGTGTAGGGGGTCGTGCTGGGGCTGGTGTTTAGGGTTTTGGGCAGTGCAGCGGTGTTCGGGCAGTGTAGGGGGTCGTGCTGGGGGTAGTGTTTCAGGGTTTTGGGCAGTGCAGTGGTGTTCGGGCAGTGTAGGGGGACGTGCTGGGGGTGGTGTTTTAGGGTTTAGGGCAGAGCAGTGGTGTTCGGGCAGTGTGGGGGTTCTTGCTGGGGGTAGTGTTTTAGGGTTTAGGGCAGAGCAGTGGTGTTCGGGCAGAGTAGGGGGTTGTGCTGGGGGTGGTGTTTTAGGGTTTAGGGCAGAGCAGTGGTATTTGGGCAGTGTAGGGGGTCATGCTGGGGGTGGTGTTTCAGGGTTTAGGGCAGTGGTGTTCGGGCAGTGTAGCGGGTCTTGCTGGGGGTGGTGTTTCAGGGTTTAGGGCAGTGCAGTGGTGTTCGGGCAATGTAGGGGGTCTTGCTGGGGCTGGTGTTTTAGGGTTTAGGGCAGTGCAGTGGTGTTCGGGCAGTGTAGGGGGTCGTGCTGGGGGTGGTGTTTCAGGGTTTAGGGCAGTGCAGTGGTGTTCGGGCAGTGTAGGGGGTCATGCTGGGGGTGGTGTTTCAGGGTTTAGGGCAGTGCAATGGTGTTCGGGCAGTGTAGGGGGTCGTGCCGGGGGTGGTGTTTCAGGGTTTAGGGCAGTGCAGTGGTGTTCGGGCAGTGTAGGGGGTTGTGCAAGGGCTGGTGTTTCAGGGTTTAGGGCAGTGGTGTTCAGGCAGTGTAGGGGGTCATGTTGGGGCTGGTGTTTCAGGGTTTAGGGTAGTGCAGCGGTGTTCGGGAAGTATAGGGGGTCGTGCTGGGGCTGGTGTTTCAGGGTTTAGGGCAGTGCAGTGGTGTTCGGGCAGTGTAGAGGGTCGTGCTGGGGCTGGTGTTTCAGGGTTTAGGGCAGTGCAGTGGTGTTCGGGCAGTGTAGGGGGTCGTGCTGGGGCTGGTGTTTCAGGGTTTAGGGCAGTGCAGTGGTGTTCGGGCAGTGTAGGGGGTCGTGCTGGGGCTGGTGTTTCAGGGTTTTGGGCAGTGCAGTGGTGTTCGGGCAGTGTAGGGGGTCGTGCTGGGGGTGGTGTTTCAGGGTTTAGGGCAGTGCAGTGGTGTTCGGGCAGTGTAGGGGGTCGTGCTGGGGGTGGTGTTTCAGGGTTTAGGGCAGTGCAGTGGTGTTCGGGCAGTGTAGGGGGTCTTGCTGGGGGTGGTGTTACAAGGTTTAGGGCAGTGCAGTGGTGTTCGGGCAGTGTAGGGGGTCGTGCTGGGGGTAGTGTTTCAGGGTTTAGGGCAGTGCAGTGGTGTTCGGGCAGTGTAGGGGGTCCTGCTGGGGGTGGTGTTTCAGGGTTTAGGGCAGTGCAGTGGTGTTCGGGCAGTGTAGGGGGTCGTGCTGGGGATGGTGTTTCAGGGTTTATGGCAGTGCAGTGGTGTTCGGACAGTGTAGGGGGTCGTGCTGGGGGTAGTGTTTTAGGGTTTAGGGCAGTGCAGTGGTGTTCGGGCAGTGTAGGGGGTTGTGCTGGGGTAGTGTTTTAGGGTTTAGGGCAGTGCAGTGGTGTTCATGCAGTGTTGGGGGTCGTGCTGGGGTAGTGTTTTAGGGTTTAGGGCAGTGCAGTGGTGTTTGTGTAGTGAGCAGCGCATGCGCTGCGTCGCTAGGTGAGACCTAAAAAGCATTGCACCAAGATGGCTTAACACTTCCTGGATTGAAGTGTTGGCAGCCAATTAGAGCCAAGCTCGTGCTTGTGCAGTTACGTCCCGCCCAGATATATAAAGATTTTTTTCCTTTAATATCTCAAAAACTACTGAACAGATTTACACCATTTAATAAAAAGGGCGCTTTCTGAACCAAGCACTACCTTTTTGCCAAATTTGGTGTAATTCCGTTCAGCAGTTTTGGCTGTAACCGTGTCTAAAGTTTCCTATGGGAAATTGATTTTTTGACCTCTATTTTTTGAATTTCTCAGGAACTACAGAACGGATTTACACCATTTTAAAAAAAGGGATCTTTCTGAACCAAGGGCTACCTTTTTACCAAATTTGGTGTAATTCCGTTCAGCAGTTCGGGCTGTAGCCGTGTCTAAAGTTTCCTATGGGAAATAACATGGGGAAAACGCGTTTTGGGACCCCCCTTTTTTCTCGGCCCCCGCTTTACGAATCACCTTGAAACTTTCAGGATAGGAGCTGACCGGAGCACCCACTTGTTTTGAAAATTTTGCGAAGATTCGGCATCCGGCGCCAAAGTTATTGGGAAAAGAAAAAACGCTTTTCCTATGGAAACTAGGTCCTAACTATAACTATCTATTGGCGACCGCCAGTAGATAATATATATCAAGGCCAATATATCTATATCTATATCTATATCTATATATATTCCCCAAACTTGCCCTTGCAAATGAGTCCGCACTCACAGAACAGGTAAGTTGAACATCAAACTTTATTTTCCGATGAAGCAGGCATTTTAGTTCACATTCTCCCTGCAGCTGCCTGACGCGTTTCAAAGATTCATATCTCCTTTTTCAAAGGCGCTTGCAATTTCAGTCTTTTTCACGCCACCATCCCGCTCCATTAATCACACTTCAATGCGCTCTTGCAGGGCTTTCAAACAGTTGTAATTAATTACCCTCCGGTGTGTCACTGCAAGGCATTGTGGTACTTGTGGTACTTTCAGTTCCTTTGGCCCATTGGAGGGCTGCTCCCCTCGTAAAACATTGCAGTTTACAGGAACCCATTTGAGGGTAATAATTGTAAGGACCACAATTACCGCAATGCCTTGCAGTGACACACCGGAGGCTTAATTAATTACAACAGAGGTGCAAAAAGAGGCAAGAGAGGTGCAGAAACAGGCAAGAGAAGTGCACAAAGAGGCAAGAGAATTGCTGAAAGAAGCAACAGAGGTGTAAAAAGATGAAAGAAAAGTGCAGAAAGAGGCAATTGAGATGCAAAAACAGGCAGGAAAGGTACAGAAAAAGGGAAGACGAGTGCAGAAAGAGACAACATGGGTGCATAAAGAAGCAAATGAGGTGCAGAAAGAGGGAACAGACGTGCAGAAAGAGGGAAGAAAGCTGCAGAGAAAGGCAAGAGAAGTGCAGAAAGAGGCAAAAGCGGTACATAAAGAGACAACAGGGGTGCAGAAAGAAGCAAGACAGGTGCAGAAAGAAGCATGGAAAGTGCAGAATGAAACAACAGGGTTGGTGAAAGAGGCAAGAGAAGTGTAGAAAGGAGCAAGTGAGGTGCAGAAAGAGCCAACAGAGGTGCAAAAAGAGGCAAGAGAGGTGCAGAAACAGGCAAGAGAAGTGCACAAAGAGGCAAGAGAATTGCTGAAAGAAGCAACAGAGGTGTAAAAAGATGAAAGAAAAGTGCAGAAAGAGGCAAGTGTGATGCAAAAACAGGCAGGAAAGGTACAGAAAGAGGGAAGACGAGTGCAGAAAGAGACAACGGTGGTGCAGAAAGAAGCAAATGAGGTGCAGAAAGAGGCAACAGACGTGCAGAAAGAGGGAAGAGAACTGCAGAAAAAGGCAAGAAAAGTGCAGAAAGAGGCAAAAGAGGTACATAAAGAGACAAAAGGGGTGCAGAAAGAAGCAAGACAGGTGCAGAAAGAAGCATGGAAAGTGCAGAATGAAGCAACAGGGGTGCAGAAAGAGGTAAGAGAAGTGTAGAAAGGAGCAAGTGAGGTGCAGAAAGAGCCAACAAAGGTGCAAAAAGAGGCAAGAGAGGTGCAGAAACAGGCAATAGAAGTGCACAAAGAGGCAAGAGAATTGCTGAAAGAAGCAACAGAGGTGTAAAAAGAAGCAAGAAAAGTGCAGAAAGAGGCAAGTGAGATGCAAAAACAGGCAGGAAAGGTCCGGAAAGAGGGAAGACGAGTGCAGAAATAGACAACAGGGGTGCAGAAAGATACAAATGAGGTGCAGAAAGAGGCAACAGATGTGAAGAAAGAGGGAAGAGAGGTGCAGAAAAAGGCAAGAAAAGTGCAGAAAGAGGCAAAAGAGGTACATAAAGAGACAACAGGGGTGCAGAAAGAAGCAAGACAGGTGCAGAAAGAAGCATGGAAAGTGCAGAATGAAGCAACAGGGGTGCAGAAAGAGGCAAGAGAAGTGTAGAAAGGAGCAAGTGAGGAGCAGAAAGAGCCAACATAGGTGCACAAAGAGGCAAGAGAGGTGCAGAAACAGGCAAGAGAAGTGCACAAAAGAGGCAAGAGAATTCCTTAAAGAAGCAACAGAGGTGTAGAAAGAAGCAAGAAAAGTGAAGAAAGAGGCAAGTTAGATGCAAAAACAGGCATGAAAGGTACAGAAAGAGGGAAGACGAGTGCAGAAAGAGACAACAGGGGTGCAGAAAGAAGCAAATGAGGTGCAGAAAGAGGCAACAGACGTGCAGAAAGAGGAAAGAAAGGTGCAGAGAAAGGCAAGAAAAGAAGGTGCAGAGAAAGGCAATAAAAGTGCAGAAAGAGGCAAAGAGGTACATGAAGAGACAACAGGGGTGCATAAAGAAGCAAGACAGGTGCAGAAAGAAGCATGGAAAGTGCAGAATGAAGCAACAGGGTTCCAGAAAGAGGCAAGAGAAGTGTAGAAAGGAGCAAGTGAGGTGCAGAAAGAGCCAACAGAGGTGCAAAAAGAGGCAAGAGAGGTGCAGAAACAGGCAAGAGAAGTGCACAAAGAGGCAAGAGAATTGCTGAAAGAAGCAACAGAGGTGTAGAAAGAAGCAAGAAAAGTGCAGAAAGAGGCAAGTGAGATGCAAAAACAGGCAGGAAGGGTACAGAAAAAGGGAAGACGAGTGCAGAAAGAGACAACAGGGGTGCAGAAAGAAGCAAATGAGGTGCAGAAAGAGGCAACAGACGTGCAGAAAGAGGAAAGAAAGGTGCAGAGAAAGGCAAGAAAAGAAGGTGCAGAGAAAGGCAATAAAAGTGCAGAAAGAGGCAAAGAGGTACATGAAGAGACAACAGGGGTGCATAAAGAAGCAAGACAGGTGCAGAAAGAAGCATGGAAAGTGCAGAATGAAGCAACAGGGTTCCAGAAAGAGGCAAGAGAAGTGTAGAAAGGAGCAAGTGAGGTGCAGAAAGAGCCAACAGAGGTGCAAAAAGAGGCAAGAGAGGTGCAGAAACAGGCAAGAGAAGTGCACAAAGAGGCAAGAGAATTGCTGAAAGAAGCAACAGAGGTGTAGAAAGAAGCAAGAAAAGTGCAGAAAGAGGCAAGTGAGATGCAAAAACAGGCAGGAAGGGTACAGAAAAAGGGAAGACGAGTGCAGAAAGAGACAACAGGGGTGCAGAAAGAAGCAAATGAGGTGCAGAAAGAGGCAACAGACGTGCAGAAAGAGGGAAGAGAACTGCAGAAAAAGGCAAGAAAAGTGCAGAAAGAGGCAAAAGAGGTACGTAAAGAGACAACAGGGGTGCAGAAAGAAGCAAGACAGGTGCAGAAAGAAGCATGGAAAGTGCAGAATGAAGCAACAGGGGTGCAGAAAGAGGCAAGAGAAGTGTAGAAAGGAGCAAGTGAGGTGCAGAAAGAGCCAACAAAGGTGCAAAAAGAGGCAAGAGAGGTGCAGAAACAGGCAAGAGAAGTGCACAAAGAGGCAAGAGATTTGCTGAAAAAAGCAACAGAGGTGTAGAAAGAAGCAAGAAAAGTGCAGAAAGAGGCAAGTGAGATGCAAAAACAGGCAGAAAAGGTACAGAAAGAGGGAAGACCAGTGCAGAAAGAGACAACAGGAGTGCAGAAAGAGGGAAGAGAGGTGCAGAAAGTACAAGAGATTTGCAGAATGAGGTCAAGAGAAGTGCAGAAAAAGAAAGAAACGTGCATAAAGAAGCACCAGAAATGCAGAAAGAGGCAAGAGAGGCGCAGAGGGAACCAAGAGTGGCTTGCACACCATTAGTACCAATTTAACACCCACATTTAGCAGTAAGTAACAGGTGACCATTCTAGGTTTGCAAAGGGCCTTCCACCACGCTGTAACACTTGTCGCTGCATTTTTGGTAACGCTTGACCCGTTTTAGCTAGAAACAAGGCTTTTTTTGTTCAAATCTGCAGATTAGGGTGCAGATGATGAATTATGTGGCTAATGCAGAAAATGTATAATTGTGCGAAAGTTGGTGCAGCCAAACAGTCACATAATTCCAATGGCCCTGCTCATACCTCTGACTAGGTCCACAAGTGCTACTCAGTGATTCCATTTTTTTGGCTCACTATGTTCATAGTTGAGCTTCTATGGAAACGAGGAAGACTAAACCTGAGGTTACCACTCCACAACACAGACTACCATACCACATAATTACTCTCCATAACACATAATCCCACTCTACATAATTCCTATACACTAAATACCACATACTTTCTATCAACATAATTTCACTGCACAACATACCACATAATTCCACTACACACAACGTACATCCACTCCACTCCAAAAAACATTAGTAAAAAACTTTTGCATTTACAACGCCAATAGCTCTAATTCTCGCAAATGCGAAACCTATTACATTGCACACACTTCTTTAACTAGTAGTCACGTTTGCAGAGTGGTGGAGAAGAGAAAGGGTGCTGGGCCTCCGACCAGCGCTCAGGAATTCCGGTGCGTAGGACTTACAGGAGGTACCAGTAGGGCTTCTTGGCCCCCAAAGTCCCTCAGGAGTAAATTGGACTTCATCCCCCATCCCGTAGTCTGCCAGGAGGCACGTTTGCAGAATGGTGGAGAAAGGGGGCATGGCCTCCGAAGACATCTTAGCAATCCCACTGTGCGGGACTGCTGGAGGTAACAATAGGGGTAGTTGGCCCCCAAGGACATCCTTAGGGGCCAACTACCCCCCCTATTACCTCCAGTAAGTCCCACACAACAGCATTGCTAAGTTCAAAGAGCAGGCCATGCCCCATTTGCCCACCACTCTCCAAACGCGCTCCCTGGCACGCTCTTGGGTGGGGATTCAAGTCCCCTTCGCTGCTGGGGGTCCTTTAGGGGCCAACTAGCCTACCTCTTACCTCCAGTAAGCCCCACACAGTGGGATTGCTGAAAGGTAGACAAAGACCATGCCCCCTTTCTCCACCACTCTGCAAACGCGCCCCCTGGCGCTTGTTAGTTGGGGAATTAATCCCCCTTGAATACTGAGGGTCCCTGGGGGCCAACTAGCCCACCAGATACCTCCAGTAAGTGCCACACAGCTGGATTGCAGAGAGGTGGTCCGGGGCCACACACCCTTTTTACACCACTCTGCAAAGGTGCCTCTTGGCACACTGCTGCTCGGGGGATGAAGTCCACTTGTGTCCTCAGGTCCTCAGGACACAAGAGGACCTCATCGCCCCACCAGCAGTGCGCCAAGAGGCGCGTTTGTAGAGTGGTGTAAAAAGGGCCGTGGCCTCAGACCACCTCTCTGCAATGCAGCTCTGTGGCGCGTATTGGAGGTACCTGGTGGGCTAGTTGGCCGCATGCTCCCCCGCACATCATAAATTAAGCCCCGGGGAGGTGGCGGTCCCCCGCGGGCCCCCGCAACATAATTAGGCATGCCCCCGGGACCTGGCCCACAGGTCCCGGGGGCATAAATACAATGAAGCGTAGGAGCCCGCCCTTTGTTTTTTTAAAAATTTTCTCGGCCTGATTCGCGACCCCAGCACGCATTCGGCCGATTCTTTTTTTTAAAAAAATGCTTTTTTGGGCCCTGGGGTCGTTGTGGGACCCCCTGAGCAGGCCCAGGGGGTCAGGGTGTTTGTACCCTGCCCCCTTTTCTTGTTTTTCACCTTTTTATTTACTCTTTTCTTGTGACTCGGTTACCGAGTCACAAGATGGCTGCCAACACTTCCTGGTTTGGAGTGTTGGCAGCCAATCAGAGTGAAGCTCGTGCCCAGGAGGGTTCGCGAACCCTCCTCGGTGCTCAGATATCAAAACTTTTCTTTTTCTAATTTCTCTGGAACTACTGAACGGATTTACACCATTTAAAAAAAGGGCTCTTTCTGAACCAAGACCTACCTTTTTGCCAAATTTGGTGTAATTCCGTTCAGCAGTTCGGGCTGTAGCTTTGTCTAAAGTTCCTATGGAAATTAACATGGGGAAAACGCGTTTTGGGACCCCCCTTTTTTCTCGGCCCCCGCTTGAGGAATCACCCCGAAACTTTCAAGACAGGAGCTGACCGGAGCGCCCCATTAGTTTTGAAAATTTCGCAAAGATTCGTCAACCGGCGCCAAAGATATTGGCAAAAGAAAAAACGCTTTTTGAATAGAAACGAGGTCCTAACTATAACTACCTACTGGCGACCGCCAGTAGGTAATATACCGCCATGACACCGAAACGCGTCATGGCGGTGGTGCGGTGTATTTGGATTTAATAAAGAACCCTGCACTTAACTCTTGGGTCCGTGTTCGTCTTTCCTGGAGCAATTTGGAAGTCTGAGACGGAGTCTTTTGCATATATATATATATATATATTATCTACTGGCGGTCGCCAGTAGATAGTTATAGTTAGGACCTATTTTTCATAGGAAATCCGCAACATTCTATTTGAAAAAACTCTTGCGTCGGTTGACGAATCTTCGCAAAATTTTCAAACTTTATGGCCCGCTCCGGTCCGCTCCTATCCTGAAAGTCTCAGGGTGATTCATCAAGCGGGGGCCGAGAAAAAAGGGGGGGTCCCAAAACGTGTTTTCCCCATTCATTTTCCCATACGAAACTTTAGCCACGGCTACAGCCCGAACTGCTGAACGGAATTACACCAAATTTGGCAAAGAGGTAGTTCTTGGTTCAAAAAGAACCCTTTTGTTAAATGGTGTAAATCCGTTCAGTAGTTGCTGAGAAAATCAAAAGTAAAATCACATATATATCTATGGCCGCTTAGGGTCCGCGTACCCTCCCGATAACGAGCTGCATGCTAATTGGCTGTCAACACTCCAAATCAGGAAGTGTTGGCAGCCATTTTGTCCCTCGGTAGAACCGAGGCAGAGAAACAAGTGCGCAAAATGCACAAAGGGGGCAGGGTAGAAACACCCTGACTCCCTATGTCTGCTCAGGGGTCCCACAAGGACCCCCTGGGCAGAAAAGCATTTTTTTAAATCGGCGGGATGCGCTTAGGGTGCGCGGATCCCGCCGATAAAAAAAAAAATCACAAGTGCGCAAACGCACAAAGGGGGCAGGGTAGAAACACCCTGACCCCCTCGGTCTGCTCAGGGGGTCCCACAAGGACCCCCTGGGCAGAAAAAAGCATTTTTTAAAAAAAAAAATTGGCAAGATGCGCTTGTGGGGGGGGCGCAAATCCCGCCTTGGGTGGGCCAAGTCCCGGGGCATGCGGGGGTGGGTTTATAGTTAATGGGGGGCCTCTAAGGCCTCCCAAGCCCCGGGGACCACCACCCCCCGGGGCTTTCTAATAAAAATGGTGCAAGAGGGCACTGTGCCCTCCCGCAGCCCCGGGGACCGCCACCCCCTGGGGCTTCTTTTTTAAAATTTAAATCACCTGTGTGGGGGGGCTCCAGCCCCCCCACATGCCCTGGGGACCGCCACCTCCCCGGGACACTAAAGATTTAAATATGGGGGTCCGTTACGGACCCCCAGAGCCCCGGGGACCACCACCTCCCCGGGGCTTTGAATAAGTTGGTAGGGGGGCCGCACGGCCCCCCTCCTTGAGCCCTTGATGGCCCTGGGGACCACCACCCCCCAGGGCCGGCTCCTGCAGTGTCCCGGGGTGCCTACCCCCGGGACACTGTAGTTTGCTATGACAGGACGGGAGCCTCGCGGCTCCCGTCCTGTCATAGCAAACTGATTTGGATATTGGAAGAGAGAGCAGGAAACCTCTCTCTCTTCCAATATCCAAGCACATTGCTTTTCTGACACGGGAGCTGCATGTTAGCAGCTCCCCATGTGGAAAAGCAATGCCGGCTCCCGCAGGACGCGGGGATCCGGCAGGGTCCGTGGGGGAGTTGGGGTCCCCCCATGGACCCCAAAGGATAGGGCCCGAGAGGGGGGCCACGCGGCCCCCCTCCACAAAAATAATTTAAAAAAATAAAAAAATAAATAAAAAAGGCCGGCCCGGGGGATGGGGTCCCCGGGGCCAATAGAGGCCTTAGGAGGGGCGCCACACAGCCCCCCTCCTCCAAAATTATTTTTTAAAAAGTGGCCATGCCCCAGGGGATGGGGTCCCCGGGGCCGGAATATGCCACGGGAGGGGGCCACGTGGCCCCTTCCCCTACAGTATTTTTATTATTTTTAAAGGGAAAAGGCATCAGGCCCTGGGGGATGGGGTCCCCAGGGCCCCAAAACTAAAAAGAAGGGGGCCACACAGCCCCCTTCAAAAAAACAAAAACAAATAAAAGACGCGATCGAGCGTCAGGCCCCGCCCCTCCTTAACCACTCTGCAAACGCGCGCTGTGGCGCGTTTTAAATTGGGGAAATAATTCCCATTCAATATTGGGGTCCCTGGGGCCAACTAGCCCACCAGGTACTTCCAGTAAGCGCCACAGGGCTGGGTTGCAGAGAGGTGGTTCAGCCCACGCCCCTTTTTACACCTCTCTGCAACGCAGCTCTGTGGCGCTTACTGGAGGTACTTGGTGGGCTAGTTGGTCCCCAGGGACCCTCAGGATTCAAGGGGACTTAATCCCCCAACTTAAAATGCGCCACGGGGCATGTTTGCACAGTGGTGAAGGGAGGGGGCGGGGCTTCAGGTGACATGAGTGCAAACAGGCCCCGTGGCGCGTTTTAAGATGGGGATTTAAATCCCCTTCAATACTGAGGGTCCCTGGGGGCCAACTAGCCCACCAGGTACCTCCAGTAAGCGCCACGGAGCTGCGTTGCAGAGTGTTGTAAAAAGGGGCGTGGCCTCTGAACACCTCTCTGCAACGCAACTCTCTGGCGCATACTGGAGGTACCTGGTGGGCTAGTTGGCCCCTAGGGACCCTCAGGATTGAGGAGGAATTAATTCTCCAACTTAAAACGCGCCACAGGGCGTGTTTGCAGACATGTCACCTCAAGCCCCACCCTCTTCCTTCACCATTGTGCAAATATTCCTCTAAAATCAGCCGAACTACGAATTCCGATTTACTCACCTGTTATCAGGAGAGAGCTCAGTGCTGCATCTTTGAGCCCAGTACTGATCCTGAAAAGTAATTCTAACCGTACTTACCAGTAACTTGAATTTCCTTCCATAGGCTAACATTGACTGGTTTCACTTGGAAATTCTTCTAAGTGTGGAGTTTTGGAACTTTATAATATTCCTCTAAAATCAGCCGAACTACGAATTCCGATTTACTCACCTGTTATCAGGAGAGACCTCAGTGCTGCATCTTTGAGCCCAGTACTGATCCTGAAAAGTAATTTTAACCGTACTTACCAGTAACTTGAATTTCCTTCCATAGGCTAACATTGACTGGTTTCACTTGGAAATTCTTCTAAGTGTGGAGTTTTGGAACTTTATAATATTCCTCTAAAATCAGCCGAACTACGAATTCCGATTTACTCACCTGTTATCAGGAGAGACCTCAGTGCTGCATCTTTGAGCCCAGTACAGATCCTGAAAAGTAATTATAACCGTACTTACCAGTAACTTGAATTTCCTTCCATAGGAATCCATTGTCTGGTTTTCAGCTGAAAAGTTTCAAAGTGTCAATTTTCACAAACTACAAATATTCCTTAAAAATCTCCTGTATGACTTAAACGCATTCTTTCAACTGTTTACAGGAGATGCACCAGTGCTGGATCCTGGATCCACCACTGAGTAAGAAAAAGTAACGATAACACTACTTACCTGCTAAGTGAATTTCATCCCATAGGATAACATTGGTGATTCTATTTGAAAAGGTTTCTAAGTGTCAACTTTTAAAATACAATAATATTCCTTAAAAATCACTACTGTAACCAAAACGCTTTTACTCAACTGTTTACAGGAGATGTCCCAGGACTGAATCTAGGATCCAGTCCTGTGGTTAGAAAAGTAATCCATAAAGTAACTAATTGCATTTAACTAGAAATTCACATTGAGCTCAATGTTGCATTGTGTTTGAAATTGTGTTGCCCATTGCAACAACTGTAACTACTGTACTTAAAAGTCTATTGCCTATTTGCAACGTATTTAAACTAAAGTAATTCATTCTGAGAAAGTATATTTTGTAATGTAATGTATAATGTAATTATAATGTAATTTAAAAAATAAAATATCTAAAAATAAATAGTTTAAAAAAATGTAGTAAATCAGTATCAAAAAAATAAATATAACAATTAATACATTTAAAAATTGTCATTTACAAAACCTTTGAAATTCACTGAAAAAAACATAGGTTTCAGGCACGTTATAGTTAGAAATTAGCATTTAAAAAACCTTAGAAATTCACTGAAAAAACCATAGGTTTTAGGGACAGTTATAGTTAGTTGGACATTGCACTCGTACAAAACCTGTGAAATTCCCCGTTATAGTTAGTTCAGCTAACTATAACTCGCGCCCCCACAATGCACTGCTGATGACGTCACATATTACATCACTCATGACATGGTCAGTGACATCACTGATGACATCACTGATGACATCTCAAATGACATCACTGATGACAACACTGATGACATCATCCATGTGATAATTTCATGCATCTTCTCACACCCTAATATAACTTTTGATAGACCCACTCTAAATTACAGACTGCCATTCTCAAAACCATAGACACTCCAACACCAATAACTACATACCCACTCACTGATTCTTAGGTCTACACACACATCCACTCACTCACCTGTACAGTCACTCATACTTACGGTCACTCAGTACAGGACTATCATATGCACTCATACACCTACATAGACACTCACACACCGCCACTCATCCATAGAGGTACTCACACACCTAGTCAGTCATGCAAATAATTAATCACACTGCCATTTACTCACCTATACAGTTATACACACACCAGCTCACTTACTCATACAAATACTATCACATTCTTACGCTCTTATACAATCACTGATACAAGCACACACTCATCCATACAGTCACTCTCACAATCACACACTCTTGCTTATAGCTATTTATATACTCCAACACACATATATACTGCCTTTCACATATGTAGTTACTCACACATGTACCACTGGGACATACATTCACTCACTAACACACTCTTACACACACTTACCCACCCATACAGTCTATCACAGATGCACTCTTGAAACCATCCACCCAGTGAATCACCCACTCACACATCTATGCACAGAGTCGCACACACCCCACCCACACAAACACTCAGGCACCCATACAGATACTCAGACAACCAATCAGTAACTCATATAGACACTCATGTAGCTATTCACAAACCCATGCAGCCACTTACACAGCAACAGACAGACGGATACAGACATTCACCCAGTTTAGTCACTAACCCATGCATTCAGTAAGATATGTCTAATCACTCACTTATAGAGTTAGTCATGCACCTACTAAATCATCCATACAGACACTTATACACCCACTCATTCTTCAATATGCCTTTCCCTATATATATTAAAAATATTTAAACTTTACAGAAACACACAGTCACTGGATGATGTCATCAGTGATGTCATTTGAGATGTCATCAGTGATGTCATCAGTGATGTGACTGACCATGTCATGAGTGATGTAATATGTGATGTCATCAGCAGTGCATTGCGGGGGCGTGAGTTATAGTTAGCTGAATTAACTATAACAGGGGAATTTCACGGTTTTTGTACGAGTGCAATGTCCAACTAACTATAACTGTCCCTAAAACCTATGGTTTATATATATATATATATATATATATATATATATATAAACGTTCCAAGTATCCGCCAGAACGCCGTACGCCTGCCTATGCATGTTGGTGCCAGCAGTGGCGGCAGAAAGCCACAAAAATCCAAGTAATCCAAACCAGAAGGAATGAAGCGGCACACCAATTCTGTTACGAGTGATTTAATCGTGAAAAAACAACGCGTTTCAGCCGAAGCGGCCTTTGACAACAAGCCATTGCAACTGCAAGTTGACACTGTGCACACAGGTTTGGTTATTGCAGCCCCCACAAGGGATACTGGCCTCTAACTTGGTGAGAGGGTAGGGCAGGCCTCGAGAGCTGTGTAAAACCACCACCTGTGTTGCAGAACCTTTCGGAGCTTAGGATCAGCAGACTGGTCGACTTGCAAATGCAGGGAAGTGACTCCTTCACTTCAAGGGAGATTCCTTCAGGTGTCTTTGATGCCCACAGGCCTTAGAAGGTTCCTGTATGGTGCACAGGCACAGACGATGCAGCAGACTGGAAGGGAGATGAAGTCGAGTCCAGCGAATTCCAGTGTACCCAGACGGTAGAAGAAGAAGTGGTGTCTGATCTGAATCTTGTCCCATGACGAATCTAGGGACCCACCCACAGTTAAGCCCTTAAGTACCCTTAGGAAAGAGTTGGGACGATTTAGGGGACCGTCCCAGGGGAGGTTCTGGACAGGGGGGAGGTTATTCCCATGTCCTTTGTCCAGTTTCCTGCCAGAGTGGGAGCCAACAGCTCCCAGGACTGGTTTGAACTGGACTATGCATGGGGACACCAAAGGTGCCCCTCATGCAGACTGAGTGGTGCTGGCAAGCACACCCACCCTGCCCTAATACACGAAATCCTGTCTGGGAGGTGGTCACACCTCCCTGTGACAGGATGCCTATTGTTCTGCCTCCCCCTGCTCGAGCTTGGCTCAGCATCAGGAGGGCAGAATTGCGTCTCTGGTCGGCAGTAACCATTTTGTGCTGTCCGGGTCTGAAAGACTGGTACCGGGGACATGGAGAGCCTAATGGAGAGTTCTTCCAGTGCTTGGAATAATATAGGATTCGTTGCAGCCAGTTTCGAGATGGTCATCGTGTAATTACGCGGTGCCCCTCTATATGGTATATGGCTGCTTCACTTACAACCCAGGAGAATGGACTCCATAGGCTGTAGGGGTGTCCTGCTCATGCAGGGGCACTCTCACACTTAAAACCAAGCACCCTGCCTTCAGGATTGCAAAAGCCTGCTATAGGGGTGACTTATAGGTTTTAAGTGCAGTGACCCTAGATATAGGAAACCTATATCTTTAGTAAGTGGTGCTAACACCAGCTTACACAGGCTGCAATGGCAGGCATGTAGTTACAGTTTGAATGGTCTCCCATGGGTGGCATAATTCATGTTTTAGGCCATGGGGGACCTCTGGGGTACCTATGCCCTGGGTACCTTAGTACCATATGCTAGGGACTTATAAGGGTACCTCAGTATCCAATCTGGGATGTACCTAAGTACTGAACATGACAATTTAAGGGAGAAAGCAGAGAGACTGGGGTACTGATTACAGGATCCCAGTCAGACTACTCAAATACAGCTTAGCACCAGGCAAAAAGTGGGGGTAACCATGCAGAAGAATCCTACCTCCTACAGATAGATAGATAGATAGATAGATAGATAGATAGATAGATAGATAGATAGATAGATAGATAGATAGATAGATAGATAGATAGATAGATAGATAGATAGATAGATAGATAGATAGATAGATAGATAGATAGATAGATGCATATATATACTTTTCCAAAGACACTACTGCAAAAAACTGATGGTTCACGACACAGGATGCGACGGTGTAGTGAATTGGAGAGAGTTGATTATTTTGTTTCTACCGTGGTAGTAAATTAATAAATATATAAATACATAACTACATAAAATGGTATACATGTAAATGTAAAATAATAAAGAGAAATACAATTGTATTATATAAAGTCCCATATGTACATGCATGGATAAATATTTTAAAACTTAGACTTTTTAGTGTTGCTGTACATAAAGCTAATTTATTTATTTTGAATAAGTTTTGTGTAATTGTATGTTCTTTTTTATTATTATTTTTTTCTTGGTAAACCATTTATATTTATTTATTTTTATGTTATTTTTTTCTCTCGCAGATTTCAGTAGCAACAAGGGGTTTTAACTACAGAGACCATAAGGCCATGTTATGCTGACGACAAAAAGGGCGGGACTTTTGATTTATATAAAGTTGTTTCCGCATCTATCTGCTGTCCCGATGTTGTTGAGCAGAGCCAGTGATCAAGAGCATTACATGCTCGAAACACGTTTGGCAGTCACGCAAATGGGAAACTGAAGGCTGACTGATATTCTCGCTGCCGGCGGCTGTGTGTGAATACCCCTTCGAGTGTGACATCCTCACTGGGGCAACCTGTGTTTTGTGATGTTTAGCGGCTAGCCTGGCCGCGAGGATGTCCCGCCGCTGCTTGGCGGATCTACGGTGTTCAGCAATGATGAGCACCGACAGGAACGAAGGGGACCTAACTGCCGGGGACATATTGGTGAGAAAGGAAGCAGTTCTTCATTTGTTCCATGCCCACTGGGGTAAGACATTTTAGTGAACTTCTCAACAGGGCAGCGATACCCAATCGGGCATGAATGGAATAAAGTCCAAGCAACAATGGGTTTTAACTACAAAGACCATAAGGCCATGTTATGCTGACGCCCAAAAGGGCGGGACTTTTGATTTAAATAAAGTTGTTTCCGCATCTATCTGCTGTCCCGATGTTGTTGAGCAGAGCCAGTGATCAAGAGCATTACATGCTCGAAACGCGTTTGGCAGTCACGCAAATGGGAAACTGAAGGCTGACTGATATTCTCGCTGCCGGCGGCTGTGTGTGAATACCCCTTCGAGTGTGACATCCTCACTGGGGCAACCTGTGTTTTGTGATGTTTAGCGGCTAGCCTGGCCGCGAGGATGTCCCGCCGCTGCTTGGTGGATCTACGGTGTTCAGCAATGATGAGCACCGACAGGAACGAAGGGGACCTAACTGCCGGGGACATATTGGTGAGAAGGGAAGCAGTTCTTCATTTTTTCCATGCCCACTGGGGTAAGACATTTTAGTGAACTTCTCAACAGGGCAGCGATACCCAATCGGGCATGAATGGAATCAAGTCCAAGCAACAATGGGTTTTAACTACAGAGACCATAAGGCCATGTTATGCTGATGCCCAAAAGGGCGGGACTTTTGATTTAAATAAAGTTGTTTCCGCATCTATATGCTGTCCCGATGTTGTTGAGCAGAGCCAGTGATCAAGAGCATTACATGCTCGAAACGCGTTTGGCAGTCACGCAAATGGGAAACTGAAGGCTGACTGATATTCTCGCTGCCGGCGGCTGTGTGTGAATACCCCTTCGAGTGTGACATCCTCACTGGGGCAACCTGTGTTTTGTGATATATATATATATATATATATAACATTTTAACCATAAGTAATATATACATTAGTTAAGCAGACCTCCAAGAATATCTATACATTTTGAAACCATAAGTAATATATACATTTGCACAAAGATATGCACATATCTAAATACATACAGATAATCAAATCAAATCAAATCAAATATAGCTTTATTCGATTTTTTGTCATTAAAAATCATAAAAGCACAGTTCATATACACACAATCAATTACACAATAAAAATAATCTCATTATATATACATATCCAACAGAGTAAAAATACTTGAGATCTAATACTATTTTACATTGTATTCCTGTACCTAATAGCACTTTTTAGAAAAGCAACAATGGTCATTGTATGCAACTGATTTTCTAGGCACTGCAGCTTCAAATAAGCTGTTCTACATTGTCGCAAATTCATACTCTTCAGGATTGGTAATAAAAACATCTTCCTAGGGAAGGCATAACATTTACAAAATAAAAGGATATGCATAGTAGATTGAGATGATAAATCATCACATGGACACGGGAGTAAATTTCTCGACCAATCATTAGACTCAGGGAACGTGAGCATTCTATAAAAAGTACCGAAGCGAAGGTGAGTTAAAAGCATACGATCAAAACTTCTCTCAACTTGTTTGAGATATGGTTGTATACCTGGAGTAGTTAACATTATTTGGTTTACCATAACTGACTTTTTTGCCCTTTCTTTCAACCAACGTTGGTTTTCTAAAAACGTCATACACTCTATTTTTAAAGACTTTCTTGAGATATCAACCATACTCTCCGGGGCCGCAAATAATTCTGGTCAGCCAATATCATTGGCCATTCCTTTAATATAGCCAAGCCAGGGTATACGCATGCCTCTATCAAGTTTTAAGCAGTCCATGATGATATCACGATTAAAACTGGTTTCTGTTGTTACCCAGACCTTATGCCAAAGTAATAGGGGATTGGTTCTAATAGTATCAGTAATAAAATGTAATCCAAGCTCCGAATGGCAAATAAAATTAGCTGTTGAGCTTGGTACTGCCAATAAATATCGAATAAATAAATTCTCACAGGCTTGTAGATGTTGCACGTCAGCAAATCCCCATATGCCTGCCCCATATGTGGCCGTTGATAAGCATTTTGATTTATATATAGCCAATAATTCTGGGACCGGTCTGCAGCCTAGTTTCCTGGAGAAATTAATCAATGCACCTATAGCTCTGGAAAACATTAATTTTCTTGCTTGGATAGCCGCATTCCAAGAGCCTGTGCGATCAGAATTTATTCCCAGATAAGAGAATTGATCTGTGCTTTCAATTTTTTTGTTATTAATAAAAATATTGCATTTTTTGTCACTTTTTTCCCACATTGCATTGCATACAGATAATCAAATCATATGTTTACAGACACATGTATATGCTTAACATTTGCTTAACATTTGTGTTTTGATATGATGGCCATGTAGGAAAGAGCCTACTCTAGAGTAGTCTTCTGAAGATAAGATAGTTATCTGTGGATCTTATGTTTGGGGGTAATGATTTCCATAGTTTAACTGCTTGAACAGAGATGTACCACACATGGTTTTGTTTCTTGTACGCTGGGGTTTTGAGGTGGAGTGCCAATCTGGAGTGGAGGTTTCTTTGTTGTACATATTTGTTGATTTTATTCCTGATGAAAAGAGGCCCTGTTCCATGTATTGCATGTATCTTCATGTAAATTGCTTGGAACTCATGATAAGCTTGTTTACAATCAGGTCGTTGATGAGGGATTGGGTGGTCAGCTGTGTGCTATTGAATATAGACAATGTCTCAACAATAAGGTTGATCAACCATGTGGGTGGCAGAACTGGCCAAGGAATCTGGCTTTTCTTGTCTGTTCACAAGGGATTCCATTGGAAATTGATGTCCATGTGGTTCAGAGGCTGATGGACCACCGGGGTTTGTGCCCAATGGACCTGTTTGCTTTGAGAACTTTAAGCTGCCCATGTTTTTAAGTCACAGGATGAACTTGGAAGGGACAGCAGTTGATGTTTCTTACAGGAACTGAGGATGACTGTTAATTATGCCGTCACTCCCTCTGCAACAGTAACCTGAGTAACGGGAGGCAGAAGGCAATTGGAAGGTTTCCAGTTTTGGACTTTCCTGGGCCACTCCCATCCTTCTTCCCCTATTTCCAGCATTGTCAAAACTGGTGCAGGGCAGAATGACGTAGAGAATGTTTAACTCCTTCAGAATAGCCATCTCATCGGTCCATACACCAGTGGAGAGTTTTTCATCTAGGGTACTCCCTTTAGTTTACACTCCATTAGATTCCATTAATACCAAATACAAATGCTTGTGGTTTGGAAACAAGATGCTTAAATTGTTCTTCACATGGCCAGCAAATGGGGCTCTATGGGCAAAGCAACTTTCTGTCAAGCTGATGATGGTGCTCTCTTCGGAATCATGAAGAGGGTGCGAGCCCTAGATCTTTCGGACAGAAGATATCCTGATGAACAAGTTACTTAACTTGGGTAATGCCTTATCTGGTAGAGACTCTATATAGCCGCAGACTCAATAATAATATCTAGAGAATATCTGACTACTGCAGAGCTTTTCAACCACCACCAAGGTTGTGTGACTGCCCTAAACAATACCCGACTATCATACATAATACATTGCTCTTCCAAACAATGCATGAGCCCTGCATAGGGTGGTTGACTCTGGCAAATAATACTTTATTATCCATGAAGAGTGCACCTCCGTGCAATGGAATATTATCAGGAAGGATGCTTGACAATCTTGAACCGTTCTCAGCTACCTGAAAGAGTGACTGACTCTCACAAACAATATGTGACTTTCACAAAGAGTACTTAAATAGTTCTGGACCATCATGAAAAATTCTTGGAACATCACAAATAGCAGATATTTACTGCAAATAAACTCTGCACTCAAGAAAGATATTGAACGATCACACCTAATGCACAACTATTAAAGCTATACTTGAGTGTTAAAAAAAGGATTATCACAAATAACTCACATCTGTCACCAACAAGCCACACCTATCGCGAATACTGAACTATCCTAGAGCACACAGACATATCATAAATAACGCATAGCCATCACAAACAATATTCACCTGCTGCAAACAGTAATAAATAATGATGAAAAATAACCACCTATCACAAAGAATCTTGGACTATGATTAAATAATAACCGACTTTTGCACATTAAATACTCCACTAATGCAAACAGTACTCGAATGCCAGGAGAATATGTAATTTTTGCAAATAATGCTAGACTTCTGAATAGTACTGGACTATTTCAAGAATACTGTACTATTTCAAACAGTACATTGCTATCACAACGAGTACTCCACAACTGCAATTAATACTGTACTAACCCAGACAACATAACCCTAACAAAAATATTCTGCTATGGTAAGCAGTCCTTTTCCATCGCGAAGAATGAAGGACTATCATAAATTATACACTTAGTGCAAACATTACTTAACGCGAATAACACAAAGAATACTGCTTGTCTACTGAAAAAACAAGGGACTACCACAGATTGTACTTGATAATCACAAAAAAGCTCCTTGTGGAGAAACTCCTCAACTGTGGCAAAGAATACTGAACTGTCACCAATGATTCTCGATTCTACGAAGAATACTGGACTAGTGCAAACTTGACTATTACAGAGCACTTGTCTATTCTGAAGAATGCTGGGCTATTGCAAATGATTCTCAATTAATCAAGGATAATACTACACTTTCACAAACATCAGATGCAGATATGTAGGCAAGGAAAAACAGTGTTAGACCTTTTGAAATGGAAAACAGAGCCTTGTGCTGCCTCTTCTCTCTGGGTCAAACTTCGCCTTTTGTGCCGCCATGTGCAGATATTGTGGAGATCCCCGGGGGAAGGTGAGGCTTGCAGAAAGTTTCCTCATGTGGACACAGAAATGTCCCTCTTGGGGACCCCTCTGTGGGTGTCTCACCTAGGGGCACAAGAGAGGAGGGAAGAAAGAATGTTTTCTCAAGGAAGGTATCCACCTCACCTGGGGCACCCACAAGAGAACACAAGCAAAAAACACAAAGGGTGCTCCAAGCAGATGGCCTGTGCCCACAACCACTCGCACTGTAAGTAGTGCACACACTTTACAGTGACCTTTGACGCTGTTGCAGGGATTCTGCACCTACACAGAACTATGCGCAGGAAAACAGGACCTCGGTGTATAGGGTGTACCAACCTATCACCTTAGTACCCAAAATCCCAAAACCGACTAGCTATAGTGTCTCATTCGTTCTCCTACAAAAATCACGAAGCTATAAATGATTAAACAACCCAAAACACAACACTCCCGACTCTCTCAGGAATCGCGGTAGCAAGACATACCCTTTTGCTCGCTCACTCGTACTTGTCCACAATAAGAATTAGCAGAGTCACTGTAATAGTTTAACATGTTTATTTTAACTATCGTGCTCTATAATACAGTATATGCGCCACTACCAGCAGCAAAATGCATAAACTCAGCACAATTAGCATTGTTGCAATTCCATAGAGTACAAAGGGGGAAGTCATTATATAAAGACAGTGAAAAAAGGACTATAAGGCCTGACCACCCACCCCTTGACTGGAAGAAGTTTATTATATAAAGGAAGATCTCTGGGCTTTGACAGCAGACCCCATACCTTAAAGCCTGGATGTAAGGTTTACATCATAGGAACAGCATAGCTCTTCTCCATGGAAAAGGCTCTCCCCAAGTGTGTGTTAAAACAACATGCATCCCCGTAATATCAAAGCACGAGTCTTCAGCATTGAAGCTGTGTGTAGCATGTTATGTCTAGGTGCTAGGGACTGACCAGAATAACAAGGGGCATTGTTTATCGACCTTGCACATCGTGTTCAGACTAAACTCCAGGAACTCAGCAGAGAACGTGAAAGGCAGACAGTTCTCTTGTGAAAGGCATAAATAGAGTCTTGCAAAAATAAAATCATGTAGTAACGTGCGCAAAAGCAGCATCATGGCAGCAAAGCTCATGCTAACTTAGCAATGTCGACAATGACCTCAAAGGCCATATAACAACGCTTAAATGAAAGATGCAGGATGCACTTTTCCATTCATTGACAATCAAAATTAGTGAGTAGTGCCAAACAAAGATTTAACTTTTTTGCTCAGGCAATTTCCAGCTGACATTTACAAACATTATTCTATGTATGTCACAATACACTAAACCATAAACAAGCCCTATCAAATTTCATATACAATAAATGGTCAGTGTGCGGGATCAACAGCGTTTTGATCCTTTTACAATGTAAGGCTCATCATCAGGACATTTCAAATTCAATGCCTGAGAATCAGCTGTATAGTAGGCAAATCAAACACTGCAATGAGGGTTAGAAACAGAAGAGGACGCATCTACATGAGATTGTGTCTGAGCCGATACGCCGGGGGAAGTAGCGTGGTCTGGAATGCGCATCTCATCAGGGTTGTGATTGCTTTGTAGGTACATTGGTTTCTCGTGCCCTGCAGCCTCGATTCTTCTCTCGAGCATCCAACCATGAGTACCACTCACCCTGTGCTTTAGGAATCTGCAATATTGCTTTCTGCAGAGACAAACAGGGTTAATTTCATCACTTTATAAGTACTGGCAGACACAGATGCAAGCTCCCCTTTACTGACCCATGCTTGATAGTTTAAGTGTGGCGGCCCATGATATTCTCCATGAGATTGCCATATTATTAGCACGCAATTGTTGCTCAGTGCCACCCACTATACAGCTGAGTCTCAGGCATTGAATTTAAAATGTCCTGATGATGATCCTTACATTGTAAAAGGGTAGAAATAGTGTTGATCCCTCACACTGACCCTTTATTGTGTATGTAATTTGACAGAGCTGATTTGTGGTGTTGTGTATTCTGACATACATGGAATAATGTTTGCAAATGTCACTTGGAAATTGCCTAAGTAAAAAAGTTAAAACTTTCTTTGGCACTATCCACTGCTTATGATTGTCAATAAATGTTTATTTTTTATTTTTTGAGATTAAGACATTGAGTCATAATTAAATTCATTGGTGTAATTTGAGATTAACTTATTTTTGTAAGGTTTGTTGTTCCTTTAACATATAACCAATGGCAACAAATGCTCATTTTGTTCTCCCTCTTTGCACTGAGCCACAATGGTCTCAAAAAAGCTAGTTTTCCATATCCTCAGGTAAATAACAGAACCTGATTAAATCCCCTCCCTGCCAAGTCCCACCTCCCGCCTTCAAGGAAGATGACTTACTAACATGCAACTTCAACACAACATCGACTGAATACATTTTGCCATTATGTATACATTTCTAAACAGAAGGGTATAAATGTGTGACGCAGCCTGGCCTCCCCAGACCACATGGTAGAAGCATCAGAAGCATCATATAACCCTCTCTCAACCAACTAAAAAAGGTTAAGAGATTTCAGTCTGGGTGGGCAGGACCTTACAGGTGACCCTTCTGCTAAAAAGTTTAGTGCTGGTTCCCAGAGAGACTCAGAATTCTTATCATCTTCTGAGAGACCTCATGAACATTTCACTATAGCCCTGAGGTGCCGGGCATGCCAGTGGGTGATGTTTGCCAGGTCTTTTTTCTTCCAGGATGCTGCTGCGATCATTTTTGCTGCTCCTCAATGGTTTGAGACTGTGAACTTATCTCCCTTCGATTGGTATCGTAGCTATTGCAGAAAAACCCCAAATAGCATATATATGCCGAGTCCTCTCAGAAGGGGTATCCCAATATTGCTCTTCAACTATGCATGACCTCTTTCCAGAAGAGTTTTAGCTTACGGCACCACCACCACCAAATATGCAGGAAGTCCGCTACAGTCCTGCATTCTTCCCAACATATCGGGCTCACCTCAGAGAAACCTATGTACAGTTTCTCAGGGTGCATATACCAGTCATATAGTAATTTGTAATGGGAACCCACCAAAGATACTATGTGAAGTTTTCTTCAGATTTGTCACACATGTACCCCATTGCTGCTCTGTTGATTCCCGACCAAATCTTGTGTGCCATCTAATCTAGTATGAATGATTGAGGGATAATTTCTCTGAGATTATCACCTCATAGACGGATGATATCACCCCTTTAGAACCATTGATGTGTTTGATAAGGCGTTTCAATGGTGTGCAATCACTTGTCAAACTGTCTTTTATGGTCGGATGGGACATCCATTGTCACAATTCAGCACAATGAAACCTCTCATGTTCGTTTAATTTAAACTCTTTTTTGCATTCAAGAAATGACTTAACCGTTTTGGAGTACATACAGCTTTCCATGAGCAAGTAACATTTGTGACAAACATCTCAAGGTCAAGGATTCAGTGCTGGTGTATAGGAGGGGTTAAAGTGAATCTTTGTATAAGGAGATGGGTATGTGGTAAGGCTTAGTTTAGCACTAATATCATCTCTGATTTGCAGGGTTGTATTAGTGGGGGTACTTAAATATACATTCAGAGGCCTGTTTCTTTTGGGCTTCCAAATCAAGTCCCAGAGGGAAAGACCAGTCATCAATCTATCCATATGAAGCCAGGCTTTTGCTGACTCTTTTGCACTCCATTTCACCAATGTGCACAGCTGAGATGCTAAATAATAAATATATATATATATATATATCAGGTAGGGCCAAGCAACAGCTCTTCTGCAGTCTACATAGAACTTTGTAATCTACCCGAGCTCTCCCCTTCCCCAAACATATTTTAGGAATGCATTTTTAGTGTGGAAAAGAAGCTTTTGTGCAATGTTATGGGTAAGGCCTGGAACATATAAAGGAGCCTAGGTAGAATGTTCATTTTTATTGCATTAATTCGGCCTAGCCAGGAGACCTTGGAGTGACTCCAGTCATCTTAGGTCCCCCCTAATTCTGCAAGCAAATGTGAAAAATTAAGCCCATAAAGGCCAAAAAGATTTGTGGATATTCTCTCTCCTAAGTACGTAATATTTTTATCCCCGTATCTAAAAGTGGTAGCACAATGGACTGTGGCTAAGCTCTCTGGAGGGAGGGTAAGGTTGAGAATTTGGGATATGGATCTGTTTGGATGTTTAAATTGTGACACCCTTTCAAAGGCCTGTAAAAGATAACATATTCTCAGGAGGAACTTCTCAGGATCCATAAGTGTCAGCAAATCTTCAACTGCAATCAGCATAAGTTTATGTTTTTCCTTTCCAAAGTTCAGGCCTATCACCTCACCACCCCCCCTGACCCGAGTCGCAAAGGGTTCTATACATGTAGCAAAAGATAAGGGGGGAGCTCTGGTGAGTGCATCTGCTCTACGAGAGTGGTGGGACAAGTTGCTATTCAATAGAATGTATCAATATCCCTCTATGGCCATGGCTCTAAATTGCGGGCTCAACCCATCCCTTTTTAGTACCTACGTACGTAAAAGATGTTTCTGCATCGAGAGACAGCATGATTTGCAGGCAAAGTTGTCTTTTCCTGACCGGGTGGATTACCATTCCAATATTATATGTGCAATGTGCTCTGTGTAATAAACCCTGACTGGATAGGATGTATAAGAAAGGGCATAATTGTCTCATGCCAGGTTGCCAAGATATTTGAAAAAATCTTGGCATCCATAATTAATAGCGCAATGGTTCTATAGGATGTGCATCTGTCTGGTGTTTACTCTGTTTATGTAGAAGGGAGATGGTTGCCTCGTTCATGGTTAAAGGGGCCATTTTAGTTGTTGCAAAGGAGTTATGAGAGTCCCAAACTGTTTTATAACAATTCCCTGCGAACCTCTTAGGTCCTGCGGTATTTATTTATCTTGAGATTCTTAATTGCTTATTTTATCTTGTCTGCAGAGATAGGTTCCTCTAGTTGCTCATACTATTGAGGAGAGATAGTGGGCAGTCCACACACCTCTAAGTACTAACTCTGTAAGGTAGGTGAGGTCACCTCTGCAGTGCAAAGAAAGGAGTGGAAAGGGTGGAAGGCTGCTAATTGATCTTCTTCCCCAGAGACCTTAGTGCCATCATCAAGGATGGCTTCTTTCATGAAAACTCTTTCTTGCTTTATTTGTAGCAACCAAGAAAATGGGGGGTTACTTTGAGAGTAGAATTCCTGTTTCAGTTTAAATAGGGAGAGTTCTGCTTATTAATGTTGAAAGTTCCTATTTGCCCTTGGAGTGTTGTGTCTATCCTAAGATTGTGGTTGTAAGAGATGTCCTATATTCCTTCTCCTTCTGCTTCAGTATTTCCCCATGCTCTTATTGAAGTATTTTAAGAAAGTCTACTAATAAAGACACCCCATTGAACAGCCTTCAATGCATCTCACCATCATGCCAATCGAGGTCTATTGTATATCACTATTTAAAAATTAATTTTCAATGTGGGTTTTAAATGTCTTTTTGGAGGACTGAATCTGTTAGAGATGGGTATAAAGTCCACCTACTTGTGCCCTTAAGTCCCTCCCTCCAGTGCAGAGCGACTTAGATCAGAGCGTAATCGGAAATAAGTGAATGTACCTATTTCAGTGTAGGGAGCAGTTGTGTGACCAGGGACGATAGGAATATATAATCTACATGTGAAAATGTTTTATGTATGTGTGAAAAAACTTTGAAGTCCTTTTTCTCATCGTGTTGTTCCCTCCATTGAGTAGGCCCAGCTCTTTGAACTTATTTTTTAGTATCTTTGAAAAGCCCTATAATGTGTTCTGCCACCTGTTCTGGCTGCTGAAGGATTCCATACCTCATTAAAGTCTCTTAACAGAATAAAGTCTCCTTCGGCGAAGCCCACTAACTGTCTACAAAGCTCCTCTAGAGCGCAGCCATCGTGATCCGCACCTAGGCCTAAGACTACAGTTTTGGGTAACTTTACACTTGTTAATGGTGGATAACCAACAGTAGTAAAGTTACTCAAATGTCTTAGAGTAAATTTACTCTTAGTAAATCTACATGTCTAGATTTACCTTTGTGAATAGGGTCCTTTTGCCTTTGGGCCCTGTCAGTTACCTCTAAATGTTCTGCTTTTCCTAGTCCTTGATTTTTGAACTCCTCTGAGGCTGGGGGCTGAAACACTTGCCTCGGTATTCAGGTGCTTCTGTTTAAATGGTAAATCCTTCACCTCTGTGCACATCATGTTCCTACCCAGGGTGAAGTTTAACCCAGGTTAGTCCTTCCAGTGTGTCCATTTTGATTTTAACTTTTTTAGTAGCACACCTGTTTAATTTAACCGATGCATGTGAATTGTCTTTTAATTCACAACAGTGTATTAATTGCAAAATGAACTAGAGATAATTTTTCATCCCTCTCCAGCTTTCATATTCACTGCTGCTGTGTTGGCTATTGGTAAACACAAAGCTAAACAAAAATGACAGCAAATATATGCAAATTGATAAGAACTTAATTAATGTGAAATTAGCAGAGATTATTTTTCAGATTTGTATTTTGTAAACGTTATAAAATTCTTATTCCAAATGAAGCGTGAACACTGGCCTTCTCTTAATAGGATCAATAAAGGTATTTGTGTCCTAATGAGACAAACAGTTACAGCCAAGTTTCTTTCAACTTTGTGACTTTTAAGTGGACCAGAAAAAATACTTCACACTTAATAAGCAGCTATCAGGTCAGGCTCCTTAGTCCAAAACCAACATAGGGGCTACTCCAACCACTGTGCCTTACCATGTGTCAAAGACTCAAAGCATTAGTATATTGGAAGAAAAGGGATAGGAGGCCTTGCCTAAATATTTAGCACTGCACCATCTTGAATTTATAGGAGTTCACATAGTAGAGACTTTAATAGTCTGAAGTAAGTGCTGAAATAGTTTAATGGGGTCATATTGATACAAAGGGCATGTAAAGTAGTTTAGTGACAGTTTGCTATTGACAAACATAGTGATTAGACAATACAGAACAAGTATTAAACACCTCAAAATAATACCTTATAGATGGAGGTAAGCAGAAAGAGTGGAAGTCCTGAATCTGAGGACATGCCTACCAGTTGCAAATAGAAAAATGAACCTGCTCTCTTGAGTCACTGTTTCACTGAACCTTTAGACTAAAGTTACACTAGCCAGCTCTGCAGATTACCGCTGTGACATGCATGGTACTCTGCTTCTGCGTTACCACACTTGTTTAGAGTTAGTGACTCAATTAAGTGGAGGACGGTATGGACCCCAAGAGACTAAAGTAGTATGGGATGTCAGTGAGCACTTCTGAAACCAGAGGCATGCTGCGGTTTTCTTTCCTGTACCTGGCTATGCACTGGTGTAGAGAAAAACAGATTCCTTGGTATAATTGACCGCTTTGTGGGAACTCTCTCAAAAATCCCTTTCTGTTGATTACCATGGCTGGCTGTATTAGTAGTGTTGGGCTACACCTCCAGGTAATAAAACCTAACTATTAACAAACTTTTCTAGTCATGGCTTCTATCAGAAGCTAGTGCCTGCATGTGCCTGATAAATATAAAGCCCCCATCTGCCTCCTCTAGCAGAATGTTTTTGATTGGGGCTGATACAACACTTGCAAACTATGAGCTTCGATAAACTGGAAGCAAACCTGGAAAGGCCTGCAAAGTCCGACTCTGACAATGGAAAGTACAAAGAAATGTAAATTCCACAAAAAGAGCTACACCTACTGAGAGATGTATCTAAGATGATCTGATTTCCTTGCATCATGGATTGCCCATCATAAGTAACCCTGGGTGGTGAACTCCACTCTGTCTGTGGAGTTTGCGGAGTTTTCCACACTCCGCGAAGCACACGGAGTTTGCGGAGCAGAGTTTTTTTTCTCGCTCGCACTCGTCAATGTCAAGTTGGCGAGCACAAGCGAGGAAAATCCACCTCCCCGTGAGATTTTTCCTTGCTCATGCTCGCCAGGGTGTAGTTGGCAAGCACGAGCGAGGAAAATCAACCTCCTGGCGAGATTTCTCAATGTGGGTGGTCAGATTTCTCAATGCGAGTGGTTGCGGCAGGTCGCGACCACTCGCTTTGAGAAACCTTCCATTTGTGTTGAGAAAACTGCCGCTCGAGTAGAAAATCTACTTGAGCAGCTGAAAGAAAGCTGCGCCTGCTTGCGCTGCGCATGGTGCAGTTCGCAATGATTTTACAGCGCAGGACAAACACCCGGTGCTCAAAATCACCGCGAACGGCATAACGCTAACGGCACTCCACCGCTCATGGAATTTGTTTTGTCACTTCGCAGAGTTCTGCGTAGCGAAACTCCACAAACTCTGCCCAGGCTTAATCATAAGTCACCTGCCATCGCCTGGAGTGTTTTTCAGCTTTGCTTGTATATTTCCCTGAGATGAACCAAACATGGAGGTGCTTGTTGATCTCCCCCAAAAGAAACCTTTGGACAATCCATTTGGTTATGTTTTTGCTTAAAAAACTCATGGCCTTTATTTAGCGAAACTCAGTACATTAGATATACAGGGGCAGATTTACAAGCCCCTTGCGCCACTTTTGCGTCTTTTTTAACATGGGAAAAGTGACGCAAAAGTGGCGCAAGGGGCTTGTAAATCTGCCCCACAGTATATATAAACCTGCTCAACAGAATGGTCATTAAATGACTGGTTACAAGTAAAAAAAATCAGATTAAAAAAACAATCTAGAATATAGGATAGGAAACGGATAGGCACATAAAAGATGTCGGCAAAACCTAGAAACTAGAACTGCTGACATATAGATAAGAAATTAGGTGGTGAATTGAAAGTGCAATCACTATCTTTATTAAATGGACCATTCCTATCACACTAATCCAATAATTTACGTTTGCAAGGTAGATGATGTGTAGGTGTCGCATTGAGACACCTACACATTTTTGCACCATTGTATTTTTTTGTTATACTTGCATTACGATCCATAGTAGTCAACATTAGCTATTTTTTCCATTGACTTTCACTGGAATTGTTGAACCATTTTTTTCTACTTTCCAATTATTCTTGCTTTCAGACATTTTTGCTAGGTTCCTTTCTTTTGTTGTTATGAAATTGGCCTCAAGATTTAACATGCCGCTAAGGAACAAATTCACAGAAGGATCTGTCCCAAAACCCGGTGTCTACGTCATTCTAAGAATATTGATCAGTAATTAACACCTTGCAAAAACATTGATTGATATAAATATTATTCATACCATTTGCTAAGCCACATTAAAATGTTATTTTATGATAGACAAAGCGTACTGGTGAACCTGAAAAATGTTAGGTTGTTTTTTTGTTGGTTAAGTTATAACAGAGACAGTGATTGCAATAAAAAACAGTGTTGGAACTGAAGGTCATTTTTAGGTGTCTTAGGATATGTAATGGTGTAACTTGTAACTAGACCAATGAAAAGCAAAGTTCTTTTTAATGCAAATAGTGCTAAGAGATATTTCATTATTGACTTCTTGAACTGCATACCTAAATTTTGTGTGTGAATATCATAATATGTGGATGCTTAAAAACTTGTGTGGGCCAGCTAAAGAAAGTTAGAAAGAGGGCTTATGCGGTTTAAAAAAGTCTAAATATGACATGGCTGCACGCATTAATGAGAAACCTCATAAATATGAATTTTCTCGACTGTTTGTGGCTATTAGAAAGATTAAAGCAATAAAGTATTATAGTAGAGATGGGAATAGCTAGTTTGGACCTTGTGAGGGGACACTTTACATTTTTAAATTACAAGCAGTACAAATTGCTTTCAACATTTCAACACCGTTGAGGAAGCACATTCTTTTTCTGCGCAACAGATATTATGAATTTATTCATACATTATCTTTACATTTTGAACAATATATATTATTTTACGACATATGTAATCTTCTTACAATTGAACAAATTATACACTTACATGGGCATTAACATTTACTTTATGACTACTATTGAGAATTTGCTTGTAACTGATAATATTTATTTGCATCACAGCCTCAATGTATCAACATATTTTCCAATATTGTTCATTTAGCAAGCCTTTTAGAGCTGTTGTCTGTTTGCTTGTTATGCAAGTGTATGTACACTGCCTTTCAAATAACTTTTTGAATTTGCTTCAATACTTAAATGGTTTTCATGCTATTAAGTGCAAACTGACCGCATATGGTTGTCTAAAACGACCTTTTTCTTTTGCTCTTTTTCTATTCCTTACTTCTATTTAGTGCCAGCTGAAATTCCTCTATTGAAACGCAAGTTGACTTTTCTTTCTGGCTGTTGTCTCATTAGTAATCAAACAAAATAACTCAACTGCTGTATTTATTTTGATTGTGATTACTTGATTTCAGCTCTACATAAATATGAAATAAATTGATCAATACATTTATTACTTACACTCTTTACACAATGTATGGTATCTCATTTTTTCATGGTAGAACTTATTGAGTTCAGCACCGGGGAAAGACAGACTGCCTTCCAGCAGCACTTTATGCCATTCTAGTCTTTCCTGCCCATTTATTTAGTCTAAATTCCCCCTATACTTACCTCCAAAGTAGAGATAGGTGGAGTTAAAATAGTAATTATATATTTCCTTCGCGATGTGCTGGTTGGCGATGTAGTGCAACAATATTGTAGTTGAATACTATCAACCTCAATAAATAGTTACATATTATATTATCTTCTCAAGCAAGGGCTGAGGACACAAATTATGTGATAGGAAAGATGCTGACACATGTATAAAGAGAGATGTGAGAGGTCAAACATCTACTATTCAAAAACGTCTCCATACTCTCAGTAAGAACGTAGTGGGGTAAGCCATCATGGGACCCTGGGCATTAAGCTGTAGGAGGTCCTGCAACACAGCAGAGTTCCTTACACTATGAGAGAATGGGGTGCACAGACAAGCCTACTGTATCCCAGCAACATAGTCAGTGCCTCAACATGCAAAGTTCACACTTCTGCATGCTCACACCGGCAGGCATTATGTCACAAGATCACCCTCTCACCCCCCACTGAGACTCCCATGATTAAACCCACAACTGAAAGATAACTGTTGAAGGGTAGGGAGCCCATGGTACATGAGAGCTAACACTTACAACCACTGATGAAGCCTAATGCAACAGAAGCAGGAACTAAAGAGTAAACTAATTGAGGCAATCTATCTCAGTATCCGACAACATAATTGAATTGAGGGGATGAACATACTCTTGAGTCTAATAGTCACACGCTTTAACATACTGCATCATCAACAAACCAAGCCTAGCTGTAATTATGATTTTGTGGTCTATATGGTCACCAGTCTCTGTGAACTTTAATATCTGGGAATGGTAACTAGCAAGGTGCAGACCTTTAATAACGAACTCCAAAGTAGCAATTCGAACACCGGCTTTGTAGCAGAATGATAGTACACTATTCTGAAAGAAGCCACACAGAGAAGGACCTCACTTGGACAGTGATTGAAAGAGTGAGAGCTACTGAAAACCATCACTAAAGTACACAAACATCAACCACATAGAAAGGAGCAAAAGTGGGTGTTTAATCTTTCATCACAGGGACTGAATAATGATAGTGAATGGGGACAAATGGCCAATACTTATTGGCCAAATGCTCGATACTTAGAAAAAGATGACAGCAACAGTGATCAATAATAATAATAATAATTTTCATCCTATTAGGCACACTAGCCATCGAAGGTGCTACTATGCGAAAGAGGCAAAACAATACTGGGCTGGATTTATAAGACTGTGTAAACAAGATAATGAGAGATGCCATCCCCATGACTACTGAGAGGATGCACTTAGAATGCATCAGGTGATAACATATTGTGTGACGTTGAAATACCAATATGTTGGTCCAGGTGACTACAAGTAAAACAATGGTGCACAACGCAAGAACACAGGGGCATATTTATAAGCCCCTATCGCCACCACAATGTCACTTTCAGTGATGGCGATAGGGGCTTCACCTTATTTACAAGGCAGCATTAAGCCACTTAATGTGGCTGAACGCTGCCTTGTAAATAAGGCACCCTTTTACGCTGTACTTAGGGCATTCCACTGCAACACACACTGATTTTGACGCTGCCCCCTATTTACAAGGGTAGCATAATTAGGAGGCAGCGCCAAAATTAAGACCAGGAAAAACTTGGTCTTAAACAGGCAAAATGAGGAGAAATGTTTTATTTTTCCTCGTTTTTGCTGTTTCGATGTGTGCTGCTTTGTGCAGAGCACATAGAAACAGCAAATTGCAATTGATTGTTTATGTGCAGGAAGGTGTCCCTTCATGCACATGAACAATCAAAAAAAGAAGAAATGACATTTTTCAACTTCTATGTGTGCTGCATTAAGCAGCACACATAAAAGTTACAAAACGTCATTTACAGATTGTTTATGTGCAGTAAGGGAGACCTTCCTGCACATAAACAATCTTCTCCTCAACACAGACACCCTTGCACTATGGTGTAAGGGTGCCTGCATTGGCGCTAGGCTGCTAAGTTTAGTGCCACTGTAGGGGGAAATGCAGGGCTGCACCATATTGTTGTAAATATGGTGCAGCCCTGCGTTTCTGAAGTGGCGGAGTGCGGCGTTAAGCCAGGAAGGCTAACGCCGCACTCACTCCGTCACTTCATTGTAAATATGCCCCAGAGTCCACATGCACTCTTAAGATGGCAGCGACGAGCCTTGAGGTAAGGGGAATGAAATAAATTATCATAAAGAAATATTAACTGATTGTGAGTCACTCAACTAAATTTTAACACTTGGCATTTACACACAGATGCACACACCATGATGCCCTGATTTCGCTAAGTGGTGGTAGGGATTTAAAACTCTATTGAGAAAAATAGATGTTTTGCTATGTGTTATAGTAAGTGTGGCTTTGCTGTGGCGTTGGTGCTGGGGTTTGTTGAGTGAACCTGACTACAGTGCTTTCAATGATATGAGGGAGTACCTCCAATAGGAATGGTGGTACGTCTCTGAATCTGAATTTCATGAGTAACATGCAAATAATACTATAGGTGATTCTGTCTGGAGTGTGCTTTAGCAATAACCATTTTCCTTTTAGTAAGGGGTTCAATGAATCCCCTTTGCACATTATTAACCAAGAACAACCTTAAAAAAAAAAGAAACAAAAGGAGTTTTAACATCGGATATTGATCCATCTGCAATTGCATTCAGTATACGAATATCAGTTGTTTCAGACAAACTTCATGGAAAGTAGCAGAGCATTAATACCACCACACTTTTCTCTTGGAATAGTATAATTTTGGAATCATCCTTTTACGTTTGGCTAGGCCTTATATATATTTAAATTTGGCCTATTGTACTTGTGTGATGTAAAAATACTAATGAGATATGATGCACTAAAGGTATAGAAGGTGCATTTATTGTGTGTTTTTGACATATATGTGTGTGCATATTAACATTTTTCCTTTTTCAGAGACATCTGGATTGCTGAAATTAATATCCTATAGTTTTAGATTGTAAGGTGGTGCGCTAAAATGCATTTAATGCAGTGCATTCAACACTGATTAGTGAGAATGAATTGTATATGTTCAATGCTTTATTTATAAATTGTGACCAGTTGTCGTTTTTGGTTAATGAAACATGTATTAGTTTACTGTGCCACATATAGTAGAGTACAGTATCATTTATTGGATTATATGTAGGTTGTAGAATTAATATGTATTTAAAGAAAACTGTTAAGTCACTGTGATTGTGGGCCTTAAGCTTACAGACGAGACATTTAATACAAATGTGAAAGTTGTTTTTCTGCATGTTTTTCTCCTCTGAAGATGCAGACCAAAGGCATTTGTTAGTTAGTAAAAAGCACATTGCATTTCAGAGATAGTGAGGCGAGGAAGAACTGGCAAGGTCAAATAATCTTAATAAAGAACAAAGGGAGTGTTACCAGTTGGTACAATCTGATGAAGGGACGAATCCAAGGACACCTTGGAAGTGAAGACTAGAATATGGGAGTAGTGTTTAAGGTGCCAAATTCTTTCTTAGGAACTGAAAAGTACTATGATGTGTACGAGGTCATATTTCTTGAATGTTCTTTGTGCATTTTAATTAGTAAACCCATCTTGGATTTGGACAGATTCCCTTTAGATGTAGAGAGGTACAGAACTCTCTTTTCATCTCTGATTGTGTGGCCTTATGTTACACATGACTTCTTACCCATAGAACTTCTACAGAGGTTCTGATGCTGATCCCTTTCTTGCTTCCTTGATTCAATAGGGCTTCCCCTATCCTTAGTTTAGTGTAGGGTTTAGTAGATGTTGTGAATCTTTCCATGTATCCGGAAAATAATTGAAACCATTCATCTAGTCATCAAAGTCTCATTTCTTATTTTCTGCATTGCTGCCACAGAAATTCTTATAAGTTCTTTGCTGATGAGGACCAATATTGTACGCCGCTTTGGTTTTCCTTTGATAATTATTTTCTTTTATAGTATGTTCTTGAGACTGATTTACATCATACTGGCTTTGAGTTTGTAGTACATTTTTTAACTTCAAGTTACTGACTTGAACTTTTATTATGTGGTCCTAATGATTACACTGTACCATAAGATTTACATTTGCTGCTAAACCCTTTTCTTCTCAGGCCACTAAAAAGGTCTAATGACCAGAGTAAATTGGAATAAATGGCCCAGAGCGTTCTCACTCCCAAAAGCCAAAGCTTTTTGAGCATGACCTATAAGCTGTAAATGACCAAGAATTCAGGCCTGGGCAGAAAGAAGCACTGCTGTTCAAAGCATTGTACATAAAGGCCAACACTTTTTAAGTACTTACCTGTTGCTGTTGAAGAGAATAACCAGCCAATAGACAACTAGTTCAAAGAGGGCAAAACCAGTTTGGGCACAAAATTGCCAAGGGTATCAACATAGCTGTGACTCATCACAAATGTTATACTCAACCACAAAGAGCTAATGAATCTGCAGATGAGTGTCTAGTCCAACAAATGGTGTTATCAAGGAAATATTAATTTAGAGCATTGGAAAAAGGCAGAAGCGTTTTTACATTTTGATGTGACCTGAAGTACCTCTTCATAGGTTTAGTTTTTAACCATGCGATCAGGACTAGCAGAAACATAGGGTTTGCTTTAACCATGTACCAGGGACTAATAGAAACATAGCCATCACTTAAACATTTTTAATAGAGTGCAGAACCCTATTGTTCCTATACAGACGAAGTGGAAAATTACACTGAGTGTCATGGTTGGAGGGATTCAAAATAATGTACTTTTGAAAAGACATGACAGCAGTGATATTGTGTGGCAACATAGCTGTGACTCATCACAAATGTTATACTCAACCACAAAGAGCTAATGAATCTGCAGATGAGTGTCTAGTCCAACAAATGGTGTTATCAAGTAATATTAATTTAGAGCATTGGAAAAAGGCAGAATCATTTTTACATTTTGATGTGACCTGTAGTACCTCTTCATAGATTTAGTTTTTAACCATGCGATCAGGACTAGCAGAAGCATAGGGTTCACTTTTAACCATGTGACAGGACTAATAGAAAAACAGCCATCACTTAAACATTTTTAATAGAGTGCAGAACCCTATTGTTCCTATTGAGACGAAGTGGAAAATTACACTGAGTGTCATGGTTGGAGGAACTCAAAATAATTTAGTTTTAAAAAGACATGACAGCAGTGATATTTTTGTGGCTAAATGGGAGCAGATCAAGTGTCAGATTGAATAGATGCTAGTCATGTGCATGGGGACCCTAGTGATTGAGTGGGTTTGGAACAGTGAATGATTAAAAAGTCTAACATTTACACACAATGAGTATATCACATCACACTCACAACACTCCTTTCTAACGTTATGGACCACATGCAATGGGTAAAAGACAGTGGGCACAACATATGATGTCCATAACGACATTACTGCTAAGCCTGCACATTGAGATCCTATATTTTAACCTTTGAGGATAACATCATGTTAAGTAGTGAGTAAATGTGGGCAGGTTTTCAATTAAACAATGGACCACCGTGACCTTAGGGCACACATATTAGCTGCCTCACCTGTCACAGAAATCAAAACATCTTGACACCCATCAACATATAGTTTGAAATGCTACATATACTGAATATTACATATCCATAAACTACAAGTTGACTATGTAGTCAACACAGACTCCATTTCAAAGTGCGAAGGACACACAGACATCAATTTGCGTGTCACAGATTAGGCCCAAAATCTTTTACTTATCATCCCTAAATGATGAGATATGTAAGCCATGGAGTGACAGCACGATGCATTAACCACCTATTGAATGAACAGCATGTCTTTCCACACAAATGCTGAGTGTCCAACATCCATGATACGTAGCAAGCATGTCAAAATGGGCAACTGACATTCACTCTGATATTCTTGCATTGCAGGTGAGTCACAGTACCTGGAATCCAGAGGTGAGTGCACATCAAACTACACTAGTACACATGTCAGATCTCAAGCAATCATCAGAGCCTACATAATTGCCCCCCTCAAAAGGCCCCAGAAACAACTACCAACCAAGAGTGGGCCCACAGTTTCACCCAAAAATGGAGCCTCATAAATATCATCCAAGAGTGGCCGCACAACTCCCCCCAACAAGACAACCCCATGATCACCAACCAAGAGTGACCTCACAAGTGCCCGCAAGAAGGCAAGTCCACAGACACCAATCAGGAGTGTGCCCACAAGTGCTACAATACCAGGAAACTTTGCAAAGGACCTAGGTTTGGTGCGACAATATCCAACAAAGTGTGTTACGAAGACCAGTCAGCAACCACCTCTGTTATCATTACACAACCCAATGGTATCTCTACTATTATGATTCCAGGTGTCCAAGGACACTAACATAACCTCCAACATGTCAGCCACAATGGCCACTTTAGCAATACCCATGAATGATGAGCCATCAGTTCCAGCACCTGTCAGCTGTCGGTGTGCACATTGCAAAGGTTGGAGCTGCCACTGACCCCTCTGAAACTATTTGGGCAGTCCCATTACAGATATCACAAGAAGTGGAGGCTTTCATCCAGCCTGACACAGCAATCCATTTGGAGGAAGCCATGAAGGAAGAAAATGTAGAGTCATTGGGATTGATTGAGGGTCATGATATCTGAAGCCCACAAAGACTTACAGAAGAGGAAGAAATAGCTGAGACATCTTAAGAAACGTCCCATGATACTGAAAAGTCATTTGTACCGCAGTATGCGCTTGGAAAGCATGTCAAAAATGGAGAGGAGGCCGAAAACTCTCTTGACATCTTATGCAGATAGTTGGAAAGACTATCTATGCTCCCCGAGATATGAGATCTATAAAGTATCAACTGGAGCACATCCATCGCTCAGACCAGTTACCTCAATAACACGAAAAGGACAGAAGCATTTCTCCCGTTCACATACATATGATCAGCATAGGCTATTAAACGAAATACATCCAATGCCATGGGCAACTCGGGCAACCTGCATGAGAGGCAGGAGGTAAAGCGGTCACAATCAAAGCAATTTGCAGGACAGGAAAGTTCAATTTCCCCCACTGCACCATCCTTCATATCAATCTCGCACTTATCACAAGAGGTAGGATAAGGTAAGCCTATACGTCTCAACTTTTAGGGCTTTCCTTGGCTTGCCTTCCCGAAACAGGACTGATACCTGTTTTTATTGTCATAAAAACTGTTATACCTGCTGCTCAGCCAGTGTGACTGTGGTGTTGGAATGTTGGTGTGTGAGGATGTTGTGGAATGTTGGTGAGTGAGAGAGTCAGTTGGAGGATGGGCTGAGCAGCAGGCAGGCTGCTCCTGGTGGGGCTCTAGATGATAACATCAATCTTAAATAAACCAACGACGATTTATAGAGGAATTAAGAGGAACCTGCGTGTGTTAATTGGGAGAAAGAAGAAAATACAGAATCAAAACCTATATGAAACAAGCCTGAGGAAACTACTGGTAGAAGAATTTTAAAGGAACCTAAGAGTACAGAGAAGGACAGTATGCACCCCAGCCCCACCAGTGTCCTGCTCCATCGGACAGCCTACCATCCAGGGCATACTTCAATTGAACAACCGTTGCTGTAACATCCTTGCTGTTGGTTTCCACTCGATCTCTAGTGGCTATTTTCTACGATTTACTTTTGGGATCACTGTCAGCTACATATTGATGTTTGGAAGCTGACGTAAGCGGTGACTTTTGATTTTATTTTATTTTATGTATTTTTTTTCTTGAGTGGAGGCAGCGTGCGAACCCATATTATCTCATTTTGAAGGCCGCATAGAACTCTTGTTGTGTGTCCCTGGAGTTGATTTGACAGTACTATGTACACTTGGATTTCAGGTTTCATTATGAGTATTGCCTGTGTGAGAGTAACGGTATTTGACTGGCACTTTATTTCAAATAATTGTTTCTGCGAGAGCCCTAGCGCGAGTCACTGTGGATTTTATCATATCTACTTTTGCCGTTACTACGACGCGACATTCAAATGCACCGCAAGGCATCTTCCTACCTCGAGCTTGTGTCACGCGTGGTGCTGCGGGATGACAAGCAGCGCTTCTCCGATGTCGTCCAAGGACCTAGGGCTGCCCTTGCACGTTTGGTGCACGCACGCACCTAGAGCCTTCCTGCCCTCCTTACGCCTGCATGCCACCATCTTGTTACTCGGTTGTCAAGGCTGAGGTAGTTTTCCTGACTCTGTTCCCGGATGTTCCGGCTTCCTTCTCAGTGCGAGGAAAGAAAAATTGAGTTGGTTAAGTGGCGAAATCGGTGATATGTCGTACAGCACCTCGTCATCCTATTGAGCATCTGGTGAGGCGTATGGCATTCCAGTTTTTTCGTATTTGCAGTTATAACTTGCTGATATGTACTGCCTATGCTGACTGTGCCTGGTGAGAGTTTGGAGAATGTTGGATTTCGTGGCTCAGTTACACACACTCTGATGATGCGATGCAGAGGGATCTGCATCAATATTGTACTCCTGCGCTGCGCTCGGTACTCTGTGTGTAGGCTTTGGACTGCTATAAGGACTGGTAATTGCAAGATACCTTAAGGTAGTTGTTTGGGACTTCCGGTGAGGAGTCGCTCACTGGAGGGAAACACCAGTTTTTCTCACTGTTGTTCTAATATTTTAATCTAATGTTCAATGCCTTACTACTTGCTGTGTCCTGCATTAATAGTGTATAGCGTGTTTTCCTTTATTTGTGAACTTGCACATTATTATGAGTATGCCATCTTCCTTCTAGGTCCTGTGTTTAGTACTTTCATCACGACGCAGATTTACAGAGATGTGCTCTTTAAAAAAGTGAGAGACACTAGATTTGCTGTTTGAAAGGAGAACAGCTTTCTTCACAACTTTGTGCTGAGTGGTTAATGTAATATGTTCTGGTGCATGTGATGCTGAACTGTGTTGGTTTTTTTTCACGTAGCAGAGAGATTCTCTCACGACTTTGCGGAGAAGTATGTTGAGAAGTTATGTGTATGTTGTATGATTGCAAAGGCATTAATTTCACGTTGTTTTTTCATTGAAATCTGGTGTGCGTTGGATGTCTGCACGTAGTTTAAGTCACCCTGTTGTTGTTTGAAATGTGCTGTGTGGGATGACTGCACCTAGTTTAAGTCACCCGGTTTTGAGTGATGGGATGACTGTGTGTAGTTTAAGTCACCCTGCTGTTGTTTGAAATGTGCTTTGTGGGATGGCTGCTCGTAGTTTAAGTCACCTGTTCTTTGTAAAGGTGTTCGTTTTTGGGATGAGTGCGCGTAGCTTAAGTCACCCGGTTTATTACGTGTGATTGCAGCTTCCACCCTTACTACGGGATTGGGTGAAGGGCAGTGTAGATGCCAAATGGTTGGTGTGGAGTGGTGTTCCACACTCACTAAGGTGTTCCACCTTTTCCTTTGTTTTTTGCAGTTGTTTGGATGGTTCTCTACCGCGCCCTGAGGTCGGTGCCCTATGTGCTGCTTTTTATGTTAGCCTGGCCAGCTAGCATGTTTTGTGGTATCAGGGTTTGGATTGAGGTTTTGTGGTGTGGTAGGGTGTGTGTTTTGTTTGGTTAGAAAGGAGATGATGTATGTGAGTGTATTCTCATTACTATTTACTGTGGTTTTGTATGCAAGTATTATTTTATGACATGTTGTGCTAATTGCATGCAATATTTTCTATCTGTCTTTGTATGCACATTTGCAAATACTGTGTTACGACATGTCGTGCGTGAAATGTTTTCTACCTATTATTTTCATGCATTCGCATTAGTTCTTATTGCTACATTGTATACATGCATGCAAGAGTCCTAATGTTATTCTTTCAAGAGTTCCAATGTTATTCTGTGTAAAGAAAGGAGATGTGTTATAGCTGCTGCTCAGCCAGTGCGACTGTGGAGGTGGAATGTTGGTGTGTGAAGATGCTGTGGAATGTTGGTGAGTGAGAGAGTCAGTTGGAGGATGGGCTGAGCAGCAGGAAGGCTGCTCCAGGTGGGGCTCTAGATGATAACATCCATCTTAAATAAACCAACCTAAAATCTACATGGTTCAGGTGTCTTTTATTCAGAACAGAAACCTCCCACTTGCAAAATAGTGGATATCCTTCTGAGCGTTTCATTCCCAAACAAAAACAGTTTCAACACATTCTGTTGTGACATGGGCTCTTGATATAATTCAAGGGTGAAATAGCTGTTGTGAAGGGAGGCACCAGGGAGCTTTGCATCATTAGATGGCATCTTAAGGCGAAAGTTCCATCTGCCCAGGCAATAAACATTGCAATCCTGGCATTTATAAGGACTCAGTTGTGGTTGCTCTGCTGGCCTTGTGAACACAGCTGGAGCATGGAGTTAGGTTTAGAGAATCCAGATTTACTCTACTTATCCTGGCTCTCATTCTGTGTTCATTCACCCTTTGTGGTTGAGGCTGGACTGACTGATGAAAGAAAACTACCATATAAATTCTAGAGGATGGTTTAGTCTCCAGCATGAATAAGCAGCTTCATAGCAATACAATGACAGAGTAATTGTTTTTTTTAGAATGAAAACAACTCAACATTGGAATCCCTATTTTAACTTTGAATTATTTATCATATCAGACCCCCGACAGTTGGAATTTACCACATGAGATAAAAATCGCATGATGCCTTTAACATATAATTATAGCGGGTGGAAAACTCAGGCAATATTGACTTGAACATGCAAAAGTACCCCTACACCTAACTTGTAATTGAAGACTTTGTCACAATCACCTTTTGGACAGTAGAATCCTGCAATTTTCATTCTGGTGTTCTGCAGTTCTTAATTAGTACATTAGCTGTTGTCCGGGTAAATTACTTTTGGGTGCCCAGATTATAATGCCTTCATTTTCTGGATTACCATGTCTGTTGTCTACTGCTGTCAATTGGATGATTCATGCTTGTCAAACTGCCTGGAATATCAGATTATTGCAATATCATCACAACATCATTTAATTAAACTATTACTGTTACTTTTCCATATAATCTCAGATTTCAACATTCCATAATATCCCCTTACTTTCATTCTATACTGTTTTAGCCTTCCCATCCTTGCACGTCGTTCCAAGTGCATTCATGGACATTGCATTTTAGCATCTGTATTTTAATTTTCCCAGGCCCAACATGTTGGTATCTATCATAGTTACAGCATTTTTCCCATTACCTCTTAATTGAAATACCTCCATCCCCGCCCCTGACCTCCAGAGCATTGATATTATTCGTCTATCTTGGTCAGGTGGGACACAGGTCTCTGGGTCTATCTTCTCCCTTTATTTCCAGGGTTGTTTGTGTGGGATGATCCTTAGTGGCACGTCTTGCTTGTGCTTGGGGGGTTGTTTTTATTTGTTACCATTTGGAGTTTTGAAACCAACTTTCTCCCAAACTTTCTCTTTGATTGTCATGGCAGATGATATCGTCACCCAGAAGCATCAATAAATTACTTAGGTTTGCTAACTTAGGGGCTGATTTAGACTACAGATTAATGTCCATTAGGGTGATTAAGTTCTTTACTTCATCACCCTGTAAAACATAGCGTCCACCAAATTTAGAGATAATACATGCTGCAGGGACATATCTGTCCATTAGAGGAACCACCGTCATGGAGGTTCCTATCAATGTAGAAAACGTTTGGCGAATGGTACTGTCAGCTATGATGCCTACCTATACAACTTTTTAAAATGTTTTTTGTTTTTCAGAAACAAACTCCCAAAGTCTGAGGTTTCTCTCAGGGGTTTGGGGGTTAATATTGATTTTTTCCTGTCCCTCACTTCCAGGCTTTTCCTGGCAGTGAAGGACAGGAAAGAAAGGACATTACTTCATCCACCTAAAATAGGGTGTAATGTGTAATGCCCTTTCTCCATTGGCTCCTACTCTGTTGGGTCATCCGAGAAAGAATTCTGTAAGCGGAGCCAACCAGGTCTCCTTCGACAGAATACTTATGGTCCACCCAGTCGCGGCTGGCATGGCTCACGTGTGGGGCGGGCACGGGGGGTGGTACGGGTGAGTGGTTGTACCTTTCCCGAGTCCCGCATTTTCAAAGCTCCAGCTTCGGCTCCTGCTTTCCTGCCTCTGCAGGAACAGGAAGCAGGCAGCCTCCCTCCCCTCCCATATGCCAATCACAACGCTGCAATGGCAGCATTGTGATTGACTGGGATGCCGAGCGCACAGACGTCAATGGGGAGTCAATTTTTTCCATGTAGGCACCATGCAGCCTACATGGAGAAAATGGAGAGTGCGCATGACTGGTTTGGTCGGTCCCAGAGGGCCGACCAAACAGTCAGGGCCCGCAACATTGGGCTAGCCACTCCTCCTCTGCCCTGTTGCAGGACCGTCCACCCGCCCTCCCTCAACCAAACCCTTCTTCTGCTTTCTTGCAGTGCGAGGAGCAGAAACATAAAATGGTATTTATTATACCATTTAATGTTTCTACTTCTCACACTGCGAGAGAGCAGTGGGGCGACGCTCCTCCACCCACATGGAGGAGCCGCCCCTGGGTCCACCCATCTCTAAATGAGGTGGGCAGAACAAGGGTTTGGTGGGCAGGGTAATTTGTCACGTCTGTCTTTCAAAATCTAAATGAAGCCCTATATGACTAAGAGTCGGATTTTGAGTTTAGTAGATGCATTTTATTCCGTCAGGATGGCAGAGGACAATACCTCTGCCAACCCAAGGGACCTTATACCTGGGAACAACTTTCTGCATTGACAGAAACCTCCATCATGGTGGTTCCTGTGAATGGGGGAAGGTTGACCAAAGGTATCAACAGTCATGATAGCCATCTGACAAACTTTTCAAAAGTTTTTTGTTTTTAAACAACAGATTTCCAAGGCAGAAGTTTTAGTTAGAAAAACTAAATATTGATGACCCCACACCCTGGGTGGAGTCATTATTGTTGTTTTCCTATCCATTACCACCAGGTTTTTCCTGATGGTGATGAACAGGAAAAAAAAGACTTTACACCTAAATAGGGCGGATGGTGTAAATACCTTCCTCACACAGCTTTTACTCTATCTGGCTATAAGAGGAAGTATTTCATCCAGGGAGACAATGGGGTATCCACCTACGGAATAAGTATGGTCTGACCAACTTTAATGAGGTGGGCAGATCGAGGGTTTGGTTGCCAGGGTACATTGTTGCATTTGCGAACAAAATCTAAATCAAGCCCAAATTGTCAACATTCTTTGTGTTCCTTGTTAGTGAATCTTTAATGGAGTTTAGAATTAAGCTGAGAGTTTCCTTTTCAATGCATGCAAGTCACCCCTAGGCTAGACCCTATATAGCCCATAGTGCAGGGTGCATTGTTTTTAAAAAGCTGGACATGTACTTTTAAGTTCTACATGTCCTGGTAGTGAAAAACTCTCAAATTCATTTTTCACTATTGCAAGGCCTACCTCCCCCATGGGATAGTATTGGATTGCCTTACTACATTTAATAAGTGATTACATTTGATTAGTATCAGGTAGGAAAGTCATGTTTGCTGTCTGAAGAATTGTAATTTAAAACCCTTTTGAATGGCAAACACGAGTTATAAGTCAAAATTCTGTAAATGTCACTTTTAGAAAGTTGGCTTTTCTTGACCTAATCATTTGGTGCCCGTAGCCTGTTTCTGGGTCACATGATTAGGTATAGTTGGCAGTTGGCCTTTGTTTATTCCTCCCAGACAGCATCACAATAGAGGGTCTTGGTGTTGGCAGAATGGGGCATCTCTGGTAAGGCTGGGGGTGGAGCCGTCACCTACCACACTTGTACTTCAATGGCACTGGCCCAGCTCAAACACAAAAGACACTGGGCTATTGTGCCCCCAGAGGACTGGGACCAGGGCAAGGAGGCAGGAAATTCCACACATCTCTGTATGGGAAAGCTCCAGAATATTCTCCCACTTCAAAGGGGGAACCAGGTATAAACATAAGACCATCAGACCAACTATTGAGTACACTCACATCTATGGATAGTACAGAAGGATGCTCTGCTGCACTAATGCTTGCAGCCTACCCTGCTTGCTGAGAAGGAAGACTGGACCTTCTCCCTTCATTCCAGGCTGAGAGACTCCAAGCGTCAGCTAACTGACCTCCTGTTCTAAGCTACATGGACATAACAAGCTCCAGAGGCCTACCTTCATCTATCTAGCAGACCTGCTGCAGACCTGCAACTGGAACTGCTTGAGCCCTGTTGATCTCTGCAAGAATGAGTCCCTGATCCCCAAGAGGTGCCTCCACAGGTCCTGGACCCTTGGCTGGCATCAGAGGGCACTCCTCTGACCCAAAAAGGAGAAATTCAGAAGTTTTAGGCTCTTTGCGACCTTGCACCATCCTGTTTGTATCAATATCTTGCCATCCATGCCGACCACCAATGTGAAGTTCCAGTGAATCTGACTCTTCATGCTACAGTGACCGTCAGCGAGTAAGGCATGAGTAAGGTACTTTGGTATGGTAATCAAAATCAAAGTGTTACATTGAGGGCTTTTCTTCAGGAGTCATTACATCTCAAACACTACTCTAGGAGTTACTATATCACAGCTACATTTTCAAACAAAATTATGCATAATGTATATGGCACTCTAAGCCTGAAAGGGCATTGTGTTGACTTATACTGGGTGTTTCCTTGTGTCTGGCCAAAGCTCCAACAAGAGCGAAACATTTGTCAGGAGCTGTTTTTATTCATTCCATTTGGCTTGGATGGTAATTTACCAATCCAAACCTATAATACTGTGCCTAGTAATGCTAAATGGCATTTGTCATTTTTCAGTTTGACATTGACAGCACTAATCATAATATAGAAAAATTTGAGACTTGAGAGGATTTATTCAAAATGAAATAGTGACTTGTATATTCATAAAGAAGATCAAGTTTGCATTCAAGTATTCAACCTACTAGCCAATACGTGTTTTGCGACAAGTGTATTTGGCATGTCGCTTCTTCGGGGCTTGCAGAAATTATAAATCTACTTTACAAAGGTAACAGAAAGAATGTGAATGAAAACTGGCACCCAACTATATAGAAAATCGATGTAAGCTGTGACCGTTGTTGGGTGGGAGTCGATGCAAAATTAAAGCTGGGGACCCGTAAATTATTTTGCAAGAATAAAGAGATATTGGTTTGGCGGCATGAAACCTGTACAAGGGTCTGTCACTGTCTGTCTTGCACCATTACATCATTCGCTGATCCTCCTTGTTCCCACTACTTCACTCTGTTATGTAGTGTCCTCCCCAGCCTAGGAGCATGCAAAGGAATACACCACACACGGAGCTCTGGATTGTTCGTCTTTATTCCTCAGCATACAATTGCGTTCTGTTCTCTGATTATGTCACAACCATTAATAACCACACCTTAACACCTCCCAGCACGCCACATACTTCCTTTATGGAATCCACTTAGAACCGCGAGGGGCCTAGCACACATAGTTTCATGACACTACATCCCCCCCTTTGCTAAATAAAAAGTACAAACAACAGTTACATTATATTTCTTCGATGAGCCGTCGAGGTGCCTGCACTAGTCGGCCAGATGATGATGATGATGAAAGCGACTTGTAACGCACACAGCTACGCCAAGGAGTGTCCAGGTGCTCAGTACAGGTCAAATGAGGTGGAAAGATTTTACATCTATTCCTGCACAAAAAGCCAGGCTTTCAGCCTTTTTTTAAATGCTGCGGCATTACTCAATGCGTGGAGCTCAAGAGGGAGCTGATTCCATGATGCTGAACCTAGATATGTAAGGGACCTTTCTCCAGCTCTGACCTGTTGAATTCTGGGAGTCACTAGTAACAATACGTTGCAGATCTCAGGTTTCTTGATGGGGCTTAGAAGTTTAACCTAGTTCTAAGATAGAGTGCACCGGTCTGGTAAACAGACCCATGAACTAGTAGTAGTGGCTTAAACAAGATTCCTTTCCTCATAGCGAGCCAGCCGAGAGTGTGCAGATGAGGAGACATCCGTGCTCTAACTGACAAGTTCAGAAGAATGCAAGCTGCCGCATTTTGGACCACTAGAAGCCTATCCAACAGATGTTTAGGCAGTCCATAATAGAGGGCTTTACTGTAGTCCAACCTAGAGGTTATCAGGGCCTGGATAGCCATTATTTTGCAGGAAAGAACAGGTAATGTAAGAACTTTTTTAAGGACCACAGTATACCGAAGCAAGTGCCTACCACTGACCAAATTTGAGGCTTAAAGGACAAACTGTCATCGAATTTGACCCCTAGGTTCTTGACTGTGCCTCCCTGTGGGCCTTGAGGGGGAACATCCTTGGGCCATGAAGTCTACCAGGATTCTGGGAGGATATTGCCAAAAAAGAGAATTTCTGTTTTGTCAGAATTGCATTTGAGTTGGTATACGGCCATCCATGTGAAAACTGCAGTCAGTCAAGTTTAAATCCACAATCCTGAAATCATTTCTCCCTTGCCACATGAGAACAATCAATCAATCAACCAACCAATCAGGGGTTATAAAGCGTTCTACTCACCCGTGAGGGTCTCAAGGCCATGGGGGGTGGTGCGGACATCTCCGTAGGTCATTGGAAGATCCAAGTCCTTTCTGAATTGGTGCAATGTCAGGCTTTGTCGGATGCGGTGGGGGAGTCCGTTATAGGTCTTGGCCGCGAGGTAGGAGAAGGATCTGCCACCCGCTCTGGCCCTGTGGATGCGGGGGACAGTGGCTAGGGCAAGGTCAGCAGAGCGGAAGTTTCTCTTGGATGCTTGGAAGGAGATTCGTTCATTGAGGTATTGGGTTCGGTGTTATGGAAGGCTTTGTAGTCGTGTGTGAGCAGTTTGAAGGTCATTCTTCTTTCGACGGGGAGCCAGTGGAGGTCGTGGAGGTGTTGGGTGAGTGGTCATGTTGTGGGATGTCGAGGATAAGTCTGGCTGCAGCCTTCTGGATGGTCTGGAGTTTGCGGAGGAGTTTTTTGTTCATTCCGGCGTAGAGGGCGTTTCCGTAGTCTAGTCTGCTGGCAATGAATGCGTGGGTGACGGTCTTCCTAGCATCGGGGGGATCCATTTGAAAGTCTTGCGAAATATGCGGAGGGTGTTGAAGCAAGTGGAGGACACAGCATTGATCTGGCGGTTTATGGTGAGTGAAGAGTTGAGTATGATGCCGAAGTTGCAAGCGTGGTCCATTGGGGTGGGTGGGTTTCTGAGGGCAGGAGGCCACCAGGTGTTGTCCCATGCGGAAGGGTTGGAGCCGAGGATGAGGACTTCAGTTTTCTATGAGTTGAGCTTCAGGCAGCTGCTGCTCATCCAGGTTGTGACTTCTTTCATCCCTTCTTGGAAACCTCGCCTGGTGATGTCAGGTTCCTTGGTAAGGGAGAGGATGAGCTGGGTGTCATCGGCATATGAGATTATGTTGAGTCCATGTTTTCTGACGATGGTTGCAAGGGGGGCCATGTAGACGATGAAGAGCGTGGGGCTGAGGGAGGATACTTGGGGTACTCCGCATCTGATCTCTGTTGGTTTGGAAAGGAAGGGCAGGAGTCTTATTCTTTGTGATCTGCCTGAGAGGAAAGATCGAATCCAGTCTAAGGCTGTTCTCTGAATGCCGGCGTCATAGAGTCTCGCAGCTAGTGTGCGGTGGGAGATGGTGTCGAAGGCTGCTGAAAGGTCCAGAAGGATGGTTGCTGCTGTGTGGCCTTGGTCGAGGAGGGCACGGTACAGGAGTTGCATATTATCAGTGTAAGATATAAAATTTGCCCCAAGGGCTTCCGCTATCTGGGCAAGAGGAGTGAGATAAACATTAAATAATGTTGGGCTTAGACCATAAGAGGTTTGGCATCAAGAGATGGTTGAGGTGCACTCTGTTCAGGCACCGATGGTACAGGTTCTGATGCTTGATCTGGACTGTCAGGCAGGATGGCCTCATCTGTAAATGTAGGAGCTGACAGTCGCAGGGGTAGGTGCTTAAAATGTGACGAGTCCTGTGTGATGGACTGTCCAAGACGGTGCAGTCACCATGTGTCCTTTGCTCATCACAATCCTCAGACGCATTGTCTGTTTTCTGCTTTCACTTCTGCCTGATCAGGACTAAGTTACCTTCATTAAAAACTGTTTCTAGAGCTCTTTGACGCTGATCAGCATACATCTTCATGGTGGACTTCTGAGACGTGTCAGTGACACAAACCTTATCAACACTCACAGACCGCTCTACAGTCCATTGCAGCAGTTTGGTTCCATGGCCGGACTTTCACCTGTTGTGGAGTGAGTAGTTGACCTGTAAGTGCAGAGGGCTTGACACAGGGCTTGCTTTAATACAATCCCCTCCTCGGATGCTCTCTGAATAACCCTTTTGAGTGTATCCATAAACCATTCCACAACACAATTTGCTTTGGGTCACAAAGGTGTACTCTTTTGATGCTTGATATTCATTCTGACTAGGGACTCTCTGAACTCTTGCTGTTGAACGGTGGATCATTGTCAGATTTGAGAATGGCAGGAATACCCCATGCTGAAAATATGTTGTCTAGTCGCTCAATGTCATGGGGTGTCGATGATATCTCCTCTACCAAAGGGAAACGTGAAAACTCATCAGTGACCACCATGAGATGATGTTCATTTCCTAGGGTTGCAAAGAAGTCAAATGCAATCCTTTCCCAAGCCTTTGTGGGAAAGACAGATATGGTCAATGGATGTTCAGTCACTTTTGGGGAAAGGCAGTTGCAAAGATAACACTCTTTTAGTTCCCTCTCAACTTGCTTGTCTAAGCATGAGAACCACAATCAGTCTCTTAGGGCTATTTTAATAGTTACAATACCATGATGACCTTCATGGGCTAGTTCAATGACCTGTTGTCTTAGGCTCTCAGGTATGAGGTTAGAAATGGGGGTCTCTAGTTGGCAGTGGTTTGCACCCTGTCCAAGCAGGGACTCTTTCTTCTAGTCTAGTCAGGGTAAGGGCATTACACAACTAAGATAACCCCTGCTCACCCCATTGGTAACTTGGCACGAGCAGTCAGCCTTATCTCAGAGGCAATGTGTCAAGCATTTGTACAAAACAAACACAGTAACACAGTGAAAACACTGCAAAATCAACACCACGCCAGTTTAAAAAATAGCCAATATTTATCTAACCAAAACAAGATCAAAACTACAAAAATCCACCATACACATGCAAAGATATGAATTTCTTAAAAATATCTCAAAAATACAGTTCCTTGAAGTTGATAGTGCCAACCAGGGCTATCACAGCGTCGTGACCAATAAATCCACCAGTTCAGTCCAACCTCGATGGAGTCAAGGACCAGCTACAGCATCGGGGAAGACCCACAAACAGTACCTTGGAGTTGAAGAGGCCTCGAGGACCTTACAGTGAAGTGTAGCAGTGAGGCGTCGCTGGAGTCACAGGGCGTCGGTGCTGCACATCGGTGCTAAAGTCAGGTGGTGGCACTTAGGCACCGTCATCGATGAGACCAAGTTTGCGGTGCAGCCAAAGTCGGCGCTGTCTATGGCCACGGTGCAGGCAGTGGTGTCGATGTCAGCGAGGAGTGTCGTTGTCAGTGAGACCAGGGCTGTGGTGTTGTTGAGGTCGGTGCTGCTCTCACTCAGCGAGTGGTGACCACGGTGTCAGTGCAGGCATCAGTGACGGCGTCGGGAATGCTTTTCTGGAGATTACATCCAGGCAAACACCTCCAGTAGCCCAGAACTGGAATTGGCACCGCTTGGCAGGTTCAGGACTCCCAGCAATGAAGTCCATGTGCTGTAGGTGAAGTCTTTGGTGACCCTTAAAGTTCCAACAGGAGGCGAGCACACACAAGCCCTTGGAGAAACTTGGAAAGCAGGAGTTCAGAAAGCAAAGTCCAGTTCCTTTCACTGCTCTCAGACAGAAGCAGCAACTGCAGGCCAACCCAGCAAAGCAACACACAGCAAAGGGGCAGTACTCCTCCTGACAGCTCTTCAGCTCTTCTTCTTGCAGAGTCCTCAATCCAGAAGTGTTCTAAAAGTCTTGGGTTTCAGGTCCAATACGTATAGCCCTTTTGGCCTTTGAAGTAAGCATTCTTCAAAGGATTGTCTTTGTAGTGCACAAGTTCTTGTCCTGCCTGGTCTTGGCTCCAGACACACTCCAGGGGGCTGAAGACAGCATTGTGAGAGGCCCAACACAGCCCTATTCAGGTGTATGTGACAACTCCTCCCACCACTCTAGCTCAGGAAAGCCCATCAGCCTGGGGATGGGCAATCAAGATAAGCAGGGCACGCCTCAACTCCCTTTGTGTGTCTGTCTACAGTGAATGCACAAACAGACTCCTTTCAGTCTAAACCTGACATTGATTCCAAAGGCAGGCAGAGGCACAGAATGGTTAGACAAGAAAATGTCCACTTTCTACAAGTGGCATTTTCAAACACACAATTAAAATAATTATCTTCACTAAAAGATGTGTTTTAAAATTCTGAGCTCAGAGAACCCAAACTCCAAATTTCCAGCTGTTCCCAATTGAAAGTTATACTTGTAAAATGTTACAAGGCTGCTCCAAATATAGCCTATGGGAGAGTGTAGGAAACTGGCTCTGCATATGATATTGCCACTTGGTGGTAATACCATGCACAGAGTGCAGGGGTTCCCCAAACATGTACAGGGCTCAATGGAAAACCCAAAGTGCTCTATTAGTGGTACTGTGGGCAAGCAGCGTTAATCCGAACACAAAGGAGTGTAAGACATTTATTGCACAACAGTGATCAATAATGGACACACGACTCAAGGAGGAGATCCAGACCAATTTTATAAAATTATACTTTGTTTGTACTTTATTTTAATACCCAGGTCTTCGTAATCAGGTAAGTACGTTTTTAATCAAAAATACTTTTCTCTTAGAAAAATCGACACAAAAACGTTTTCACACAGTCCAATGTTATCCTATGGGGAAAACAATATTGTGGTTAAATAGGTAAGTATTCAACTTATAATCCCATTCTTCTGAGCCAAAAGCCAGTAAGGGCCAGAGGTCAGGTACGTACTAAAACGGCACCACCAGCACCACAGGGGCAGCCGGGTACAGAGGTCAAAATTGGAGTTTGACCCTATGCTTGCCAATGGAGACAGGGGGTGTCTGGAGCCACACTGCTTGCAGATAAGTAAATCAATTGCAGGGGCCATGCTTTGGGGTTAAGCACAAGCACAGGGGGGGTCTGCAAAGCAGCACCAAACATACACCACCAGCGGCACGGGGCGGCCAGTTGCAGGGTGCAAATTTGACGTCAGCCGCCCGTATGTTTTTCACTGGGGATTCTTCTTTCAGCAAAAAGGCTGCAGGCGTGGCACCGGAGGTTGCAGGAGGAAGACCAATGACAGCTGAGGTAAGTTGGCATGTATGGGGGTCATAAGGGTACTCTCGGTTCAGCTCACCAAGGCTCAGGGGCTTCAGCGCAGGGGTGCCTTTTGACGTTGGAGTCTTCTTATCGGAACTGATCGTGGTCGGGGGTGTCTCTGGATTCACACTGCAGGCACCGTCGTGGAGGGCAGGCGAGGTCAGCCAATGCTGGACATGAGGTCAGGGTTGCCAGTGAGACTTCACTGCACAGGTGAGCCAATCAGACTGGGGTCGTGGGTGTCAGGTGCAGAGTGGACTGGTATGCGGATCCACCTGGATCCAGAGTCTTTGGAGCTGGTTTCTTCTGGACAGGTCAGCTGTCCACAGGAGATAGAAGTCTTTGTTACAGGCAACAGTCCTTCCAGGGGTTTCAGAGGTTGATATAGCAAGACAGGTCGCAGGGTCGTCGAAGCAGGAGACAGGCAGGTAGGGCTGGGGCCAAGGCAGTTGTTGTCTTCTGGTTTCTGCTGCAGGGTGTCTTCTTTTTTCTTAGGTCATCGCAGATCTGAATGCCAGGTCTGGCGGAGCCACCTAAATACTAAATTTAGGAGGCGTTTTAGGGGAATAGCAGGTAGGGCCAATGGGCACCTTACCTGGGGTGACTATACCCTCTATTATGCCACCCTCCGGCGGGAGGGAGCATAGACCTAGCCCTTATTGGCGGGATCCCTCCATCTTCAAGATGACAGAGACTGAAAGTTGTGCTTCATCTCGCTTCCTCCACCTTAGGGGTGGGGTTGGCAGAGGGGGGCACACCTCCTACCTTTTTTAATTTTTCCACCCAAAGCGGGCGTGTAAACCAGGGGCTGCCATCTGCTGCTAGCAGCAGAGGCTGGGGGTCAAATTACAAAGGTGGCAGGCCTTTGAAGCTTCCCTCTTCGAGCACTGGCCCATCCTGGGGGAGGAGGCATGACACCTCTGCCCAGGATGTGCATTGTTTCTGGTCCCAGAGAGCAGGGGCTCTCTACCCGGGGTCCAGAAACATGTCTGGTGGTGGCTGGCTGCCTATAGCCGGTCAGAGACCACACCAGGGTTGGCAGGGATTCAGGGGGTACCTCTGAAGTGCCCTATGGGTACATTGTACACTAAATCCAATACTGGCATCATTAGGAATTTATTAAAGGAGTAGTTTCTTACCAAACACTCCTGTATTCAGTGAAGCCATCATGGTGCTGTGGAACTCGAATTCCCAAGTTCCCATGTACTCTCTTTGGCTTCCCTGACGCATAAAATATTAGGAAATGTGGCTCAATATTATAGGGGCATATCTACTCATGCTGATATGCCCTCACCTGTACTATAGTGCACCCTGCTTTAGGGCTGTGAGTCCTGCTAGAGGGGTGACTTACCTATGCTGTCAGGCAGTGGTAGCTGGCATGGCACCCAGGCAGGGTGCCATGTCGACTTTATCATTTTCTCCCTCACAGGGGAATGCAGGCTGCAAGGGCAGTGGCATGGACCCAGTGAGGGGGGTCCCAAGGGACCCTCTTGAGCCCCCAGGCCCTAGGTATACATGGTGCCATTTATTAGGGACATACAGTGGGCAGAAATACCAATTGGGGTTTGTTTTTGGGAAGGAGCCCTGGCACAGGGGGCATGGCTGGCAGGGACCCTGTGCACTACATTTGAAACCACATCAAAACCAGGCAAAAAGTGGGGGCCAACCATGCAAAAAGAGGAACTTTCTCACAGAGAGCTATTCCTTGCAATATTGAAAAATGAAATTGTCAGTATTTCCCTATCAGAACATGTAAAACACACCAGTAGATGTCCTACCTTTCACATACAGTGCACCCTGCCCCCGGAACCACCTAGGGCCTTCCCTATGGGTGCCTTACAAGTACTAAAAGAGAAACTTAGGCCTAGCAAGTGGTTTTACTTGCCAGGTCGACATGGCAGTTTAACATTGCACTCACAAACAATGCAGCGGTGGTCCTGAGACATGTTTACAGGGCTACTCATGAGGGTTGCACAACCAGTGCTGCAGGCCTACTAGTAGCATTTGCTTTACAGGCCCTGGTCACTCACAGTGTACTTTACTGGGAACTTACCAGTAAATAAAATATGCCAATCCTGGGAAAACAATCATAACCACAATTTACATAGAGAGCATATGCACTTTAGCGCTGATTAGCAATGGCAAAGTGTCCAGAGTCCAAAAGCCAACAAAAAGAGGGTCAGAAAAATAGGAGGCAAAAGGCAGAAAGTCAGGGGTTAAGCCTGAAAAAAGGGCCAAGTCCTACATATGACAATTCTCCAGCCTCTCAACACATCACCTTTCATGGACATAGACAGTTCATCCTATACATTTTTTCATTGTTTGAAATTCGACATTATCAGCAAGCGGTTGAACACTCCTTCTCCAGGACTGAGTCAGAATGATGTCTTTGAGGATATGCATGTTCTTGTCAGCATTAGTGGCCTCAATAATCTGCTAGATTGATATGGCCAATCACAATGAAGTTGATGTGAAAAATAATCAGCAGAATTCTGGTCTTTACCCGGCTTCTATACAATTGCATACTAATACTCTTGAAGTCTCAGACCCCACCTCTCAAAGCAAGGGGGCATCTTGGCTTTTGGATTTCCAAAGATGGTGCGCAGCGATTGGTGATCTGTTATGATAATGAAACATGTTCCATACAAAAACATGAAAATGTTCGCAATCCCACGTTTTATTCACTTGAAACTTTGATCACATTCAACAGACCATTGGAACTGGACATTTTGTTTTGTCAACTCTCTCAATGGGGTGGTTAGAGTAGCAAAGTCACAAATGTACCTTGAGCAATAACTGGTCATCCATAGAAAGGATGGCAGCATAGTGACATCTTTCGGGGGGCAAGTAGCTGACAGTGCTTTCACTTTATCAGGCTCAGGAGTCATTTCACCATCAGAGAATCAAACTTCAGACTGAGTGTGGCGGTTGTAATTGATAGATATCAGTCCCATATCAGCAATTGTGGCAAATCTGAGTAGGCAAGCACTGAACAAAGCTCCTTGAAGAACATGTATTGGCACTTGCACTGACACTGCTTGCTGTCTCAAAGTCGCTGTGAATATAGTTTAGAAGTGGCCCACGTTTATACTTTCATGTTTTAGGGTTGAGACGTGGCACAGGAGATAGGCTGTTTAACTTTCCAACTGTCATGATGTTAATCGATGCACCACTGTCTATAAGGAAGGCTATGGGGCAACCATTGACCTTTACTGTAATCTTGGGGCAATGTGCAAATTAGTTTTGTTCTTTTGTTTGATGGTTTGCTTTTGTCATTAGTTTTTTTTCCTTGCAAGCAGCCAGACCTACATGTGCCGGTCGTTCGTTGGTCGATGCCATCAGTGCACATCCATCTTCCTCACTGGCCCTCTATGATGACGTTGACGAGCCTTTGAAGGATGAACTTGATGATGATACACTTTGTCTGGTTTCTACTTGTCGTACCTGATGCTGCCTTTTTTATGGGTGTGGTGGTAAGACTTCTGCAACCTGCTGGCATCCGTTTTCTCTTCTTGCTGTGACATAGTTAGTTTCTCTTTCACTTAGCAGACTATTATGAAGTGGTTCACCTTACCGCAGACATTGCACGTTTGTCCTATGTCTGGACATTTGTCGTTATGTGGCAATGAAACTCCACATCAGAAGCACAATCCATTTTTCCTCGTAGACGGCGACCTTTGTGTGTCTACTCAGTGTTTGTTCTTGCTCTTCCTGACCAACGCTGATTCACTTTTCGCTGTTCCAGCTTCCATGTCAGTGGCTTGTCAATCCGCTCTTTCTTTGTCCTGGGGGCCATTAGTACTTTCTCCAAGCTGGGCGTCTCTCTCAACATTTATTTGCTGAGGGAGTCTAATACACAGCAATCGATAACTCAGAAACATTTGGCTTCTTTGTCATTAAATTCACTAAATTTGCAGTGTTTGATAAGCACATCAAGTCTTTCAACAAACTCATCCATTGTTTCACCAGCTTGCTGTTGTGCTTGATTGAAAATGTACCTTTCATAGTCAACGTTTAGCATCAGATTGAAGTTGGCTTCCAACGCTTCCTTGATTTGATGGTATGCTACTTTGTCAGCTTGTGATATTTTCTTCAGCACTTCTTTTACTTTGTCACCGGCAAGGTTCTTTAGTTTTCTAAATGATTTTCTTATCACCTATTTCTTCAAGGGCATTCATGAAATAATCGAATGTCTTGATCCATGTAGTCCATCTGGTGCCAATACTCTGCTTCTTGGCGGTGTAAAAAGGTGGTGGTGGTTTTAGAACCATGGCTGCACCATACTTCATGCTTCTTTTGGCAGCCATTGAAAAATGTCACTTTTCCGACGTCCTTTTGGTGCACTGGATGCCACTTGCTGCTTTGCATGCATCGGCGACTCAGCCGGGCTTGGTCTTCACACCCGATTAAATGTTGTGTGCCACTTCTCTGGCTCATACTGCTAGGTACGTTTGTACTTTCATATCTGTTATCACTCCCTTTAGTATTTGCTCTGCATGGATAATGGCTCTGTGTTATGATGCGGCGCACTATCTCTTCTCTTGGTTTCGCTAGTGGGTTTCTGGTGAGCTTTTGAATATACTCCTCTGCAGGGCCTTCATCTTCTGCAAGAGCTGTATATGGGCTGGAGTGGGGCTACGATTCCACACATGCCAACTTCAAAATGCTTCTTATTGAAATAGGTGCACGTGGCACACACAAGGAGTTTGCTGTAGCGTTGCAAACATCCAGGGAGGACAGTATTATTGCTTCAGGGCACTGATCCCACACTCTTCACCAGTTGCAGCATCCTCCCTAGTCCGGTAACATGCAAAGAAATATACCACACTCGGAGCTCTGGACTGTACGTCTTTATTCCTCAGCATACAATCACGTTCTGTTCTCTGATTATTTCATAAGTGTTAATACCACACCTTATCACCTCCTAGCACGCCACATACATCCTCTATTGAATCCGCCCAGAACCAAAAGGGTCTTAGCACACATAGGGGCATATTTACAAAAGAAGTGACGGAGCGCAGTATTAGCCTTGTTGGCTCAAAGCCGCACTTCGCCACTTCTGAAACGCAGGGCTCCACCATATTTACAAGAATACGGTACAGCCCTGCGTTTCTCCCTGCGCTGGCGCTAAATATAGCATTCTAGAGCCAATGCAGGAACCCCATAGTGCAAGAGTGCCTGCGTTGCGGGGAAGAATGGTTTATGTGCAGGGAGAAGTCTCTTCCTGCACATAAACAATCTGAAAGGTTATTTTGTAACTTCTATGTGCGATGCCTTGTGCAGCACACATAGAAGTTGCAACTTGTCATTTTTTTTATGATAGTTTATGTGGAGGAAGGGACACAGCAAAAATGAGGAGAAATAAAGTATTTCGCCTCGTTTCGCCAGGGTAGGACTAGGTTTTCCCTGGTCTTTATTTTGGCGCTGCCCCATATTTCCACCACCCTTGTAAATATGGGGCAGGGTCAAAATCAATGGGTTTTTGCTGTGGAAAGCCCACAACAACACCAATTTTCCTCCTCTTTCATGCTAAGTATAGCGTGAAAGAGTGCATTATTTACAAGGCAGCATTAAACCATGTTGAGTGGCTTAACGCTGCCTTGTAATAAGGCGAAACCCATATCGCCACAGGAACGTCACTACAAGTGACGTTCCTGTGGCGATAGGGGCTTGTAAATATGCCCCATTGTCTTATGAGACTACACATTACAGCTATGATATGCTCCCCTTCACATCCTGTGCTGTATTTCCTCACATAAAGAACAGTTACCGGACAGGTAGCAGCAGTGCGTATGTCGTAAGCATCACACATTAACAACATCTGCAGCAGTACAAGATTCCCTATATGTGCAAAATATGCTTCTGCCACTGGTACCTCTTCTTACAAACAACTTTCCAATATACAAAATCTAAAACATTGATATTTTCCAATGCTTAATTTTGCTTTTTAGCGTCGCCCACTGCATCAGACTCAAAAACGAATGTACCAGAAAAGCTACACGTGTTTCCGTCAGTTTTTTCTCCTAGGTATCAAAAGCGACAGTTTCCTCGTAGGTCGAACACCCCTGGCTCAGCATTTCTGACAACCAGAATTGATCCGTGTGCTGCTTGAGTTGCTGCGTTATTGCTGACGGTGGCGTCATTAAACCAAAATCATTTAGTCTGTGAGCATTCTAGGGTAATCGGGCTCGTTCAGCATGCGCGCCAAAAACCTTTCAATGGAAGATTGGGGGCAAGGGTGCCATTTTCTGATTTTCTCCTCAGGAGCATTTTTATAATGCGCTATCAAATAACGTTTGTTTTTTCCCTCTTTTAGTGCTGAAAAGGGTGTGCAATCCTCTAATGGACAGCCTTAAAATATCTTGCAAATCAGAAGTTTATTTCAGGTGAGAGTAATATGAACCACGCTATCAAGACAAAGTGATCGATTCTGTGAATTTCGTTGAATAAAGCCCACTATGAGCGAGTGCATTTCGATCAATAAATGTAATTTATATAGAAAAAAAGTTATCTAATATTATACATAAATAATATTCAATATGACGGATGTCACTGGAAGGATAGCTTGCAAGTACTTTTCTAGTGGTTAATTAGAAAACACCTTTATGTTTGGAGTCTTGGGCGCAATTGGGGGAGAGGATGTGGTCTGACAGCTAGACTGCCCACTTTGGAGCTGGGAAACCAAGGTTCGATCCTCGGGGTTGACTCCACATCCTGTGATTCTGGGCAAATCACTTAATCTCCCCTGCCTACCAAAAGAATTAATGTGTCCTTGTGTAACGTAACTGGTGCTCATGTAAAGTGCTACAATACCTTTGGGTCGAGTTTGTGCTATATAAATCTGCAAAAAAATGGTAATGTAGGACTCAGTTCATAATGATTTTGCTACGTGCACATGCGACTTTCTCTTGTAGTACCTTTTATGTACTTCTGAATTCCAAATGTAAGCCAGGAGTATTTCTGTCTTACTTTTGCCAGGAGTACTACAAGAGTACGTCACAGTCGGAACCCTTGGTGTATAGTATTAAAGAGGAGCCTTAGAGAAGTGTACGCTCTCAAAGTTGTCTTTCTGACCTTGTCTCCTCAGATCCTAATAACTAGATGGGCGCCCTCGACTCTCCAAAAAAGTTCACTGACAGGAAGATAAGGACCTTCTTAACGAGAAAGAAGTGGCAATCATTACAAAGTAGTGTCACAGACTCTTAACAGAAAAGCTGCTTGCATTACTTGGCTTTCGTTAAAGCTGTTTTAGAGACAACGCAACGTTTTCTTCTCAGGATGGTTTTCTCCCAGGACCAGCAAGGTTCGAGGGAACAAGTGCTGCAACCACCAGCTCTAAGTTTATGTTGCGATTCACATATATTCAGGACTATTCTGAGCATATATCCAGTTATAGGTGCTGAAACAGTAATATGCGTTCTTATTAATAAGGGGCGTATAGTGTTCTAATGTTTTCCACAGGGGTCTTGTTCCAGGCCTGGTTGTATGTCAGAAACACGTAGGCATTTACCACGTCTGCCTTAACAAACCAGTCGAAAACACAAGCACGTCTTTACAATGCATTCCTTTATCAATCAAGTCGTTACAATGACTTGCCCTAGGGACAGCACTTGACTTTGGAATAGTATAGTTTACTATTCCAACTCCAGTCTGCGCCACAGAAGGGGAAGTGTTAGACTTAAAGTCTAACATCAGTCCAACAACGCTTTTCTTAAGGCAAGTCGTTGTAACTACTTGCATGGTAAAGGAATGCGTTGGGAAGACGCATTTCTGTGCAGTCTTGATTCCACCTCATGCCTCTATAATCCACCACGAGATGGTCCCTGCCTCTTTACATACAGTCTTTCTAGTTCTATTTCATCCTAGCTTTTTAGGTCTTGCCTAAGACTGAGCATGCACTGTCTCATGCGAGAACTCTTGTTAACTTATAGAGGGACTTAGAGTGCGCCCATTGCTTATCAGTGGTTGGCTTTGTTGTCACTGTCATTTGCTTGATTCTTATTCCTCAACTTACATAGGCTTCTTTCCTCTTCGTGTGTGTAAGAAATGGGGTCTCTAGTTGGCAGTGGTTTTCACCCTGTCCCAGTAGGGACCCTCACTCTAGTCATGGTAAGGGAGTCAATGTGTAAAGCATTTGTACCTACACACACAGTAACACAGTGAAAACACTAAAAATGAGTCCACACCACTTTAGAAAAATAGCCAATAGTTATCTGAATAAAACAAGATCAAAACAACAAATATCCAACACACGCAAGTAAAGATAACATTTTTCAAAGGTTAAGCGAATGTAGTCCATAGAAAGTTATGCATCAAAATTCAAAGACGAAAACAGGTGCAGGGGAGGTGATGCACCAGAAAAACAAAGCGATGCTGCGGTTCCTTACACCCAGGGGAGGTGATGCGTCAGTTCCTTATTGACAGGGGAGGTGATGCGTTGGATTCTTACTGCTGCACAGGGGAGGTGAAGCGTGGGTTCCTTACTGTCAGCGGAAGTGATGCGCTGGTTCCTTACTGGAAAGTAAGTGATGCGTGGATCTCCAGACACACAGCCTCTGTTCTTTACTGCTGGGCAACGTCGATGAAGAGACAGCGTCGAAGTACGATGCGTCAAAAATCCTGGCAGGCTGTGTCCATGCGGCGGTGGTGAAGCAGGCACTGCGTCGATTTCACAGCCATGAAACAGGTGATGCGTCAATTCTTCCGCCGCAAAGCAGGGGCTGTGTCGGAGTCGGAGCGGGTGCTCCGGATGTCAGTGACACTGTGCTCGGGACTCGGGCTGTGGTGATTTTTCAGCCCCACAGCAGGTGCTGCATTGATTCTTCGGCAGCACAGGGGTGATGCATCAATTTTTCAGCCACACAGCAGCGCTGCATCTTAGAAAAGGCACTGAGAGTTGATGCGTGGATTTTCTTATTCAGTTTAGCATATTCTACTTCCAAGGGTCCAGGAACTGGATTTGGCACCATTTGGCAAGTCGGGGCTCTCATCAGAAGAGCCCAGGAACTGGCAGGTGAAGTCTTTGATGGCCCTGAGACTTAACAGGAAGCAAGCACGCACAAGCTCTTGGAGAACCTTGGAAGCAGGATTCAGAACGCTAAGTCCAGTCCTTTCACTCCCAGGACAGAAGCAGCAAGCAGTAGGACAGCACAACAAAGCAACAGGCAGAGTGTCAGTTCCTCCTACAGGATCCAGCTTTTCTTCCTGGCAGAATGCCCTTTAGTCCAGAAGTATTCTGATCTGAGAGTATCAGAGGTCTAATGCATATACCCTTTTCTGCCGATGAATTGGGCGAACTTCAAAGGAAAGTCTTTGTAGTGCACAAGACTTTGCCTTTCCCTAACCTGGCTTCAGACACACTACAGGGGAGTGGAGACAGCTTTGTGTGAGTACAGGCACAGCCCTATTCAGGTGTCAGTGACAACTCCCACCACTCTACCTCAGGAAGCCTTTCAGTCTGGTGATGGCCCTTCGGGATATGCAAGGCACACCGCAGATCCCTTTGTGTGACTTTCTAGAGTGAATGCACAAGAGTCCAACTGTCATCCTAACCCAAACACGGATTCTACAGACAGGGAGAGGCAATGAATGGTTAAGCAAGAAAATGCCCACATTCTATAAGTGGCATTTTCAAACACGTAATTTAAAAAACAACTTCACTAGAAGATGTACTTTTAAATTGTGAGTTTGTAGACCCCAAACTCCAATTCTCTATCGGTCCCAATGGGTAATTACACTTAAAAGATTGTTCAAGGCAATCAGCAAGTTACCCTATGGGAGAGAGAGTTTGCAATAGTGAAAACGAAATTAGCAGTATTTCACTATTCGGACATGTGAAACACACCAGTGCATTTCCTACCTTTTAAATACACTGTGGGTGCACTTGCCAGATCGAAATGGCATTTGAAAGCTTCACAAACAGACACTGCAGTGGCAGGTCTCAGACATGTTTGCAGAGCTACTCATGTGGGTGGCACAATCAGTGCTGCTGCCCCACTAGTATCATTTGATTATAGGCCGTTGGCACACCTGGTGCACTTTACAAATAAACCAATCCCCAATAGATTTTACACATGAAACACTTGCATTTAAGCACTGATCAGCAGTGGTAAAGTGCCCAGAGTTCAAACACCAGCAAAAACGAAGTCCAGCATACAGTCAAAAATAGAGGAGGCAGAAGCAAACAAGCATTGGCATAGCCAATAGGTCTCGCTTTTGGGACCTTATAAGTATTTAGTTAAGCAGCACAATATCCTTGGTGCAACAACATCAACTGTTGCATGGCTAAACACTTATAAGGTCCCCAAGGCGAGACCTATTGGTTATGCCAATGCTTGTTTCTATTACTTTACAAATATGTATTTGAACCGATTTGCAAATAACTTTCTGTCGAACCGAAGTTTGTTCATTAAAAACGGGACAGAAAAAGTACTAATTATTATACCATTTGCTAGGGAGTTCATGAATAGTTGACAGCGCATGCAACTAAAGTTTGATGTGACACCGTGTAAACAGCCTGGTTCTGGAGCTACTGCAGTGTCTGGGTAGATATATCACAGATCTGGAGACAACGCACTCTAATCCTGACAGCGCCAGACACATGACAGCTTGTTCTCTACGGAAATTACTAAAAAAAAACACACGAGGAGTGCTTTGTTGATGCATAAGTGGTTAAAGCCGGCGTTCACCACAAAAGAAATGTGTGGTATCAAAACAGCTTTATATTCATGACCACTTTTAGATTTCACACTTAAAAAATAGGTGAAGGGGTTGTACTTGAAATTTAGGTCAGGGTCAGTAAATGAGAAGGACACTAGCCAGCATCATATCAGGTTCATTTTGTAGAAGTTACAATTCATTAATAAATCAATGGCCAAAAGGCAGGAGGACAAAGCATCCTTGCCTTCAAGGACACAGCTTGACCACTGACTGCATCACTGGCATAGATACAAGGAGACAAGGTCAGTTTCCCAACAGGGCCAGATAGGCACTGAAAAATATAGCAGACCATGTCTATACTTGTGCTAATAAGTAAAGATTGTCATTGGGTTATGGCGGCTACATAAATCACGTCTATTGAAAAAGACATAGTCCAGCAGACAGGCTTGATCCCTAGCCCTTCACCTGCCACAAAATGAACAGACCCCTCACCCAGGAGCCTTCCCTATTCTTCATCCTCAGTGAGCCCAGGCAGATATTTTCACATGCAAATTAGTTCCTCGACTTCAGCCTGTGTTCTTTAAAGTTGGGGATTACTCGAGCCTCTCCTTCTGATCTAAGTACTCATTCAATCCTGAACTGCACTCCCAAAAGGATTCATATGTTGTAACGTCATTTGCATATTCATAAAAGTGCTGAAATCTTTAGTGCTCAGTAAGTTATATCTTCTCAGTGGGGTTTATGATGACAGCGCTTATATGGAGAGGTAAAAGTGTTGAAGGCGACTGACAGATCCAGCGCTATCAGGGCCCCAGTATTCGTTCTTACTTACGGAGTATGCAAAGTGGTGAGTTACATTTACAAACGCCAGTGTTCACAGCAATGGATTACTTGAATTGGGTTATGTAAATTGCACATAGAGATCACTGGTTGTGGGCTGCAAGCTTAACCTTGGTGCAAATAAGATACAAAATGCTTGAATTAAAAGGGTGATTTAAACCTTTCACAGGACAGTACGCCTTCAATGGAGTTTAAATGCAGGGCAGAGAGGAAGACAAATGAGGGCAGTAAGAAGGAAGAGAGGACAGAGAGGAGGTAACACAAAAAGTCTGGGAGGAATAGAGGACGCCGAGATTGCAGCAACGTTAGATGCCAAGAAATGGTTTACAGTGAATTTTAGAAAGAAGAGCGAGGAAACCATGGGCAAGAAAAAGCAAACAAGTTTCAGCGTTCCAAACATATAGCAGTTTTCATGCTGGTGTGCTTATAAATCAGGAACAAGAACAGAGCAATAACAAGAGAAAACCAGGGTGCACACTCAGGACAAAGGACCCGAGCCAGCCCCTAAGCTCCCTTACCTGCAGCTCCATGAACAATGCCCACCTAGCCGTTGAGACCCCACCATAAACCGACCACATTGCGCTCTTTATTAAATCAAGCACCACATTGAAACACTCGAAAAACTCGCCAACAGCCCGCACGCAATGTGCTCCATATTTCGTGATGCGTAGTGAACACGGTGGTCAAATTTAACATTATGCCGCACACAAATGAATAAATCCAGCACCCTTGTTCCCCCCATGACGCCCGGCCGGTGTGCTCAAAAGGCTCACCCAAGACTACCCCCTACATGAACCACATTGCACCTTTTATTAAAGTCTGGCACCACATTGAAAACCTGCCAACAGTGTGCATGCACTCGCTGCACAACTTGAGACGTACAGTGAACACGGAGGCCAAATTTAACATTAATCAGTACACAAACGAATGGTGTGAGCACTCTTGTTCCCCCATCATGCCCAGCTGGCATGCTCACAAAAACCTGGAGGCCTCAACAGCGCCGCTAGGAGACAACGGGACAGAACATCCCAGCAGTGCGGGAGGGAAGGGGTTGTGAGGGGGATGCACAATTGACCAAAATCACAGGGGTCTAATCGTCCTCTAATCCCACGAGCATCAACAAAGGAACCTTGCAAAAAGTTACAAAAAAACACATGAAAACAGTAGAGCACGTCGTCCATTACGCACGTTAACAAAGGAATATCAGATACCCTACTTGCCTCCGATTCACAGTGTCCGTCATAAATAAAAATAAAAAGACATTTGTAAGAAATGGTGTCTATTTATACTATTTGTCCAGCTAAAACTGCAGCTTTTCAGAGAAAGTTGCATGACTTCCCAGCAGTCACGGACCTGCTCACGAGAATGCCATAACTGCAAATGGACGGACGGGCTGTCAGAACTCACTTGTGGGAAAGTTTGAGCCACAGAGGCACTTAATGAATCAGACAGTTACCCCACCCCAATGTGCGGCGGCTCGCCTCCAAGAGGGGGGAGCGGAACCCAGGTGTACAAACATGGTCACCTTCTAAAGTACAGGAAGAATGTTTGACGTTGTGGAGGTCTGTCTATGGCGGGGGGAGGGTGTCGGTCCTCTGCCCAAGAAGTGATTGCCGTTTTGGCTCCAACCCGTATGGTGAGAGGGTTGGGGGAGCAGTGTGTGTCATTTGATGGCGGTTCGAGGCTGGTCTTTATGCCTAAGCCTTTCATCCTTCTGAGGTCGGTTGGGGTCCTTTGATCTACTTGGCAGATATGATGGTTTGGATGGGAACCCGACAGGATGTTATGTGAGGGGTTGTGCGGAGTAAGCACGATCGGGTGGTTTTGGAGTATGGTGGGGAGGGCGTTATCAATGCGGGTCAGGTAAAGGGGGAGGGGGGGCTCAGGAAGGCAGACGCATGCACACTGATTGGGGTTGGGGCAGAGACAGAGGTGCGCCGGAGGGGGGGGGGGCAGGGGGGCACAGGTTTGGGCAGATAGAGAAGAGGCAGCGACGTGTCTGGTTACAAGGTTTAATGGGGGGGGAGGAGGTCGTCCAAAGGAAAGAATGTTACAGATAAGGAGAACGGGGTGGGGGCTGGCTGTGATACATGGGGCGGTGCCTCACATCTGGTTGGTACGAGGGGGGGGGTGAGGTTGTATGGGTGGTAAATGGGGGAGTGGGGTTCTGTATGGGCCTCTTCTGTCTGCGACTAGGCAGACCACAGCTTATAATTAACACAAGCATTTGCAATGCAATAGTCTCGCATTTGAAAGAGTTTGAGGTATTGGCATTGTAAATGATAATGCCTTTTATTTATGTGTTTTGAAAACCAAATAAAAGCCATTGTCATTTACAATGCCAATACTTCAAACTTTGGCAAATGCGAGACATTTGTGCCATTCGCACTTTAGCTGTATACATCGGAAGCTAAAGCGCAGATGCCATAATTGCTTAAAAAGTAAAGAAATAGAAACAAGCAATGGCCGCGCGGCCGTGAAACTGACACGGCCGCGCGGCCGTGAAAGTGAAAGTAAGCGGGTTTTGGAAGTGCAGACAGTGGCTTTTGCTGGCGACCAGCTTGCGTTCACGCGAGCGTCCAGATGGCGAGGGAAGCCATATGGCGCCTGATCGCGCGTGCACGCTCGCGTGAACGCAGGCTAGTCCGCAGCAAAAGCCACTGTTTGCACTTCCAAAACACGCTTACTAAAAGTCTCGCCAGGGCAGCGCATGCGCGCTGGCTCAGGCGAGACCTAAAAAGACAGGGGAAACCACGCCAGGGATGCCAAGTCTAACAGGATCCTTCTGTCTATCATGCTGCCCAAGAACCACTTTAAATGTGAAGTGGCATATTTTTAAAGTAAGTACATTTAGACAGAATCCTATTTTGAACCTCCTTCTTTTGCCAATGTGTTCATGGAGCCACAAGGCATATTTTGCATCAAATAGTAAAGGAAGGCATATTTTCGATGGAATTTGCTTACGTTGCGATTGTTATATTTGAAGAGACAAGGCAGAAATTGCTGTATTTTCTTTAGGCATTTGACTTTATTGTTGAACTACGTTATATTAATCAATGCCCCGCAGTCAATTATTGTTTTCTCCTGTTATCAAATAATAACTCACAAGGAGACCATTACAAGATCCATTAATATAAAAAAAAATAGCAGGCAGGAGTGGTGCTTGTCTTCACGCGTCAGCCGTAATTGTAGGCCTGCCTTGGGCACCGCCTCCCTGGTCCTGCAGATAATGGCAGATCCTGGGAGCCGCGATAACTCTCTGGAGGGAGAGCCGTTAAGCCCCACAGCTGGCGGCCATGGCTCAGAGCTGACTGGGCCTGTGTGATCTCAAGCAAGAAGTGTCATTACCAGCACAGAGCAGACGGTGAGGAAAGATAGTTGACAAATTGTGCTCCGATTTAACACCGACTCACACAGCAAGCAGCATTTATCACCGACGCTGACGCATATTAAGAGAGATTACACTCCACCTGAGAAGCCCAAGAGCGCCTCATTATTTACCTAAAAGAAACGCACTCGCACAGGCGATGAATTAGGGCAGGACGATCCAATTAAAAAATATCTAGAAGTAGCGAGGCCTTCATTTTTCTTCGTTAAACGGAAGCCTGCTGTCATTGCCGTGGGTGCCGTAAGTGAGAGAGAATATGATTGTTAATCTAATCTCAGGTTTCCAGAGATTTTACTGGTTTCGTGATTAATAACAGAATTTGAAACTTAAACGGTCCTCACTTATTTTATTTCACCGCCTTTCACCCTAAATGTTCAGCCTCTCGGTAGGTGATGCAGGTATTAATGTCGAAGTCTGACCCCCCTGTACATCTCAGCCCCCCAACTGTGGAGGGTGTCATACGCTCTGGACGTCATTCACCCGCTCACATGCCAGCGACTCTTCATCACTAAGCTGGCCCCCTGGGCTGATGTGTCCTACAGGCTGCGTCTGCAGTTCCTTGGCTCTGACATAACAGAGCGCTCTGGCCACACTACATACTGTCAGGTTTGTAGCAAGCAATGAGTGGCACATTTAGGCCTTGTTTCGGAGCAATGCTACCTTGAAAAAAAAAGACCAAATTAGAATCGATGTTTACTTAGTCATTCAAATGAGCAGGATGAGCACAAAGCATACTACATAAGAGTTGGCTCTTCTCTACATAACTACCACACTCAGACATAAATGTACAGCATATCCCTGTGTTTATAAGCATTTAATTTGATTATATGTATGTATCTAGATATGAATATTCCATTGTGTAAATGGGTATAACAATTATGTTTATAAATATATAGATACTCTTTAGGTCTGCTTAACACTTGTGCATTTTACTTATGGGTATAATATTCTAACTTTAACATGTATATAGGTTGCTGCATAGTTTTCATATACGTTATTTGAATAGATGCTTATAGTTCTCCATTTATTTATCTATCACAATTTGTAAATTTTATCATAAATATTTATCTAAAATTGCTTCACTACTGAATTATTGAAAGAAAAGAAAAAGAAAATAATAAACAATTTAAGCACACAAATAAATAAGCTTAAAGTACAGCAACACCTGAAAGTCTGAGTTTATTTAAAACAACTTAAATCTTGATATATTACCTTCCATGTGCTTATGTATCTATATATTTATTCCTTTACTCCTACTGTAAAAAAAAAGTGAGCCTCTCCCATGCACTACCCTATATCTCATCCTATACTTCTCTCGATATATCCTCTGCCTCCAATCTCTGACTCATCGCAAACCTCATTCTACTACTATGAGCTCCAAAATAATCCTTTCTAGACTCTTCCCTCCTCTATCCTTCCTTGCATCACCTCAAACCTCATTTTAATATTCAGATCTCCCAAACAATACTTCTAAACCCTTCCATCATGTATCCCTCCTTAGACTCATCGGAGACCTCATTTTTCTTCCTAACCCACTTCAGCGACTCTTCCCGCCCTCCATCTCTCCTTTACTTATCCCAAACCTCCTGCTACTACTCTGATGTCCAAATAAACACTTTCTTGACCCGTCCCTCTTCTATCCCTCCATTATCCTTTTGAGTCCAACTAACAGACTCACATGTCCACCACTCAAAAAATCCATATTTCCCTATACTAATTCACCACTAATACTTTTGTGGGTTCCGGAGTAGCGTGCTACTCACCGAAAAGATGCTTCAACGCCTCATCAGGGGTAGTAAGCGCTATATAAATACAATTACAATTACAATATACCTGTAAAAAATATTTTCCAATGCCCACTGTGCTTTAAAAGTAAGGCTTCAGATATGCTCAGGAAGGTAAAATAATTTTTGGGAGTTTTAAACTCAGGAGTCTCCTGCTGAAGTGACTATTGCCAGGTATGAAACTTCTTCCTAACATCTCACCTGCACAGCTACTCTAAAAGGTTGGGCGGTATTACTTCCAGGGATGCTCCAAATCACAAATAAGGATCAAGAGAGGAGAAAAGAGCACATTTCATTGAGACAAAGCAGGTGTCTCATGCACATGTCCGTCAATTAGGGATAGCCAACGGTAGCAGCTGCAAACCTTTGCCTGCCCATCGACACCCCTGGCACAAACTGAAAGGAAAGAGAGCACTTTCAGAAGGTCTCTGACGGCCCATGATGTGTTAACATGTGGAGTTTTGTGTGTGAGACATTCATGTGTGAACTTAGACCATGACTCCAAAAGTCAATCTAAAGCATGATGGGTGATGGTAAATGTGTGATCTTATTTTTTTAGTCTTGTGGTAGTGTGGAAGGTGACTTTCAGTAGAAAAGTGTACCTACCAGGATTACATTTCCAAAATCCAATCTAGACACTGTCACAAGATGAATTGCGGATTTCAATTATAATTATGTAAGAAAAGGGTTTTTGTAAGTTTGCAGCTTTTGCCGCTATGGATATAAGATGTATTGTGAACATCTGAGGAAAATTTAAGAAACTTCCTGACTTTATCTTGTTAGATCACATGCCCGCACCATCACAGTTTACCAGCGCCCAGAAATCATAAAAACGTATTTTGCAAAACTCGACTTTTCTATACCATGAGAATTATTAGGCAGGAGCCCCTTAGTGTTCAGTTCTTTTTTGTGTTGTAAATTTTTATTGAGAATGAGATCACATAGCATGTGCACACGTTGGAACAGAATACTATATGCAATACGGTTCAATGGGGAGGAGGGGGAGAAAAAAGGGGATAAGGGGTAAGATCACATGGTACACACAATGCCGCTGTTCCCTGCACTTTATGTCACTACAGGTATCAGATGTCAATAAGCGATTGAACCTGTGTCTCCCAAGGGGGGTGAATGGGGTCCTGGAAAGTCAGTCGCAAGAAGAAGGGGAGGGAGGTGTGCCCTGGGGGTGGCACAAACAACAGAAGTGGGGGAAGGAGCGAGCGCTAGTGGTTGAGAGGGGCTCCGCACCGTTGGGCTAATGCGTTCCATGGTGCTCCAGCAGGGGAGGGGCATGTTTACTGTTTGTATGCGTGGAGTGTAGTGGGGGTGACAATGGGTTTCAACAGTGCAGAGGGGTCCACACGCATACTTGCCCAAGTGGGAGGGGGCAGGGGCGTGTGGGGTAGCAGGAACTAAGGAGGGAGAGGATAGGGTGAGGAAAGTCAATGTATGGGGGAAGGGGAGATACAAAAAGGGGTGAGAAAGGAGGCAAGGGGGTGGGAGAGATGCAGGTGGTGTGTGTGCCACATTGAGCATGGGAGGACGGGGGAGGCAAAATGCGGGTAGCAAGGAGTGCCAACAGGATCCACGGCAAGCGGGTCGAGGGGCTCGCAGAGTGGGAGGGTGTGGTGGGAGCACTTCTGAGGGATCTCATCAGAGGAAGGGTGCCCACATCTGCATGAACATCTCTGCCTGATCCTGCATGTTGTATATAACACATTTGTGAGTTGCCGTCTGGATCATTGCCTCTGTCCAGTCCTCCTGCAAGGGAGGGTGGGCGACCTCCACTGGCGGACCACACATATCTTGGCAGTGGCTAGCGCCATGTGAAGGAGGTGGCGCTGGGGGTGGGAGAGGTCCAGGGAATCCCTGACATCATGAAGGAGGATCACAGGGGAGGAGGGGGAGCCGTAGGGGCATTAATGCTGCCAGCGTGTTCCCGACAACAGTTAAAAAGGACAGAACTGAGAAGCATTTGCAGAGGATGTGAGGAAGGTCACAGTGGGTGGCCGTACATCTCCAGCAGTTCACATGTTCAATCTCACTGGGTTCCAGTGCTATTTGTGAAGCATTTTGAAGAGGCAGAATTTCAAGTGGGCCTCCCAGGATCCCCTGTCCAGGGCTTCCAGGATGTCAGCCCAGTCCTCCTCCTCAAGTGTTATCTGTAGGCGAGTCTGCCATTTGTCACGAAGGCTGTGTAGGAAAGGTTGGGAGAAGAGGTGGCATGTGAGTGTACCGTAAATTCCCAACATCACTCCCTTATGACGACCCCACGTGGTGAGGTAAGACATCACTGGCGAAGTCTGTAGGGACCATGGGCATAGACCTAGGCAGTGTCTCAAGCAGTGTTGCACCTGCAGATAGTGAGAGTGGAGGGCAAATTTCTCCCAAAGGCGAACAAAGGGTTTCAGTTCTTCATCATCAAGGACCTGGTCCAGGTTACGTATGCCCGACTCTCCACGGGTTCCAGGGGAGGGCTCAGCCATAAATGGGTAAGCTGTCATTGCCTCATAAGGGCGCTTTATTATCGAGGCAAGGGTCCACCCCAAATAAGCGGTGGGCACATTGCCAGGCCTTTTACGTGGCCTGTAGCATGGGATCCAGAGGGCACGGCTAGAGGGAATGGCCCCCGTAAAGGAGGCTGAGTTCTGAGCCTCCAGTGAGCAGTAAGCATTCTGTGTGGACCCATTGCGGTAGATCCGGAGTACCGGGGAACAGGTATGCAAGTTGTGAGAGCTGGAGGGCTAGGGTGTAGTGCTCTACAGACGGAAGGCCCAGGCCCCAGGCCCCCACACGAGTGCAGTGCCATGAGTTTAGCTGCAGCCATAGGGGGCAACGACGAGCCCCACACGAAGGACCGGACCTGGGAGTCTATGAGGCATAACGTGGCCAGAGGCACTGTCACCGGGAGCATAACCAGTGCGTACGTCAAGCACTGTAGCATGCCTGCATCCTGCCCCACATAGAGAACCCTAGGTGGGACCATTTCTCGAAGTCTAGTTTCATCTGGGCAATCAGGGTGTCTGTGACTATCCTGTCCAGTCTCCTATTAACCAGGACCCCCCGATATTTGAGGCGTGAGGACTTTCAGCGAAAAGGACTCCCATGAATAGCTGCTTTCGTGGTGCCAGTTGAGAGTGGAAGGGCCTCACTCTTGTTCCAGTTTACTTTGTAACCTGACAGGACTGCAAACCCATTGATTGCTTCTAATAGGGCTGGTAAGGAGTGGCGTAGGTTTGTAAGGGTGAGCAGGACATCATCCGCATATAGGTAGACTTTGGATAGCTCGACAGTGAGGGGAATGCCTGTGATTTGGGGTGAATGGCATATGGTGGAGGCGAGGGGCTCCTCGATGGCCAGGAGAAACATGAGGGGGGAGAGAGGGCAACCCTTGCATGTGCCCCTCCGGATCAGGAAAGGATCACAAACTGCCCACAGTTGACCTGGGCAGTTTGGCAGTCATACAGCAGTCGCACCTTGGCTATGAAGTGATGCCCCAGGTCAAACCTTCTCATGGTTGCGAAGAGGTAATCCCATTCAAGATGGTCAACCACTTTTTCAGTGACTAGGGAGAGGGCCTTCGCTTTGTCCAGCATGTCTTTGGTCACCCACAAGGTATGAGCAAGAGTGCGGAGCTGATTCCTAGAGGAGCAGCCTGGGACAAATCCCACCTGTGTTTGGTGTATCAGGGCGGGGATGACCTTGTTGAGGCGCTGCTAAAATACTGGCCAGGATTTTATTATCACCATTCAGCAGGGAGATGGGCCTATAGCTGCCGCATAGTAAAGGGTATCACCCAGGTTTGGGGAGGACCACAACCTTGTTGGCCCTAGGGATGCCTTCTGTTCTGCCTCCAGGAAGGTAGCATGCAAGGAGTCGGTGACCTCCTACTCCGACCACTCATAAAACTCCACGGGAAGCCATCTTTCCCCAGGGCCATGTGATAGGGCAGTTTGGAATTGGCCATCGCAATCTCAGCCTTGCTGATCTCCCCATCTAGCAGTTCCCTACCCTTGTCTGACAGGCAGGTGAGGTCCACCCCACCCAAGAAGTTTGTTACCCGTTCTGCATTGGCCGGCATCTCCGGGATGTGTAATACCTTATAGAATAATGCGAATTCGTTCACAATGTCTTGTGGGTGGGTGAGGACCTCACCCCTCTCCGAGCGTATGGCAGAGATAGCCATAGCGGCCTCTCATTGCCGCAGTTGAGCCACCAGTGGGCACCCCACCTTCTCCCCTTGTTCGTAGAGGCGTCCTTTCAGGCGATGCAAGGCATATTCAGCTTTGGAAGTGTAGAGGCTGTTGAGGGCCATGCAGACCTGTTCCAAGCGGCGGCAGTTGGGAAGCGTGGGGCTGGAAGAGTAGAGGCGGTTGAGGCAAGCTATCTGCCCCTCCATTTCGGGCTGCCAGAGAGCTGATTGCTTGTTTGAAATGGCAGCATCTCTCATGAGTTGACCCCTAATCGTTGCCTTCGCGGCTGCCCATAGGACTCTATGGGAGTCCACTGACCCTTTGTTGTCCGACGCACAAGTGGAAACGTGGGTCTTCAGTTGGGACTTGCCCTGAGGAGTGTGGTATCTTTGCACATTCAGGCACCAAGGTTTGTGGCCTGGGGAGGCCAGGCCCATGTTGAGGGACAATAAGACCGGGAAATGGTCGGACCGTGCAGCTTCCAATATCTGGAATTCTCTGACAAGGGCTACCTGGGAGACGAGGAAGTAATATACTCTGGACTGCATGCCGTGTGCTGGTGAGTGGAAGGTATTCTATGTCCGGTGGGTGAATGAGGCGCCAGTGGTCCACCAGGTTGTGGTCCGAAGCCACATCCCCCAGCGGGGTCTTGCCTGCATTATTGCCCTTGTCGAGAGGTCCAGTCCTGTTGAGCACTGCGTCCCTGGGCAAGATTCCAGATCACCCATGACGTACTGCGATGCCCAGATCTCCACTAGAAGTCGGTTCAGTTGGAGAAAGAAGAGACATTTTGCCTCCATTGGAACATACACTGACCCCACACAGAGGGACCCGTCTCCAAGCCGCAACTTGGCAAATGTGAATCTACCATCCGGGTCAGACTACGTTTTAACCACAATGACTGGCAATGTCATTCAGATGAGCATTGCCACTTCACATTTGCGGTGAGTCCCCTCCTCTGCGGATGTTGGTGATGGTGTGCTGCTGTGTACCAACCTGCCCACCCAGTCGTGGCATAGCTTGTCAGATTCCAGGCAAGCAAGGTGTGTCTTCTGCAAGAGAGCCACATCCGTTCTCTTCGCTTGGAGGTAGGAGAGCACCTTCTTCAGCTTGATGTAGTGCGTCAGGCCATTGACGTTCCAGGACAGGACATGGAGAGGGTGGGGGTGTGAGAGGCAGGGCCCGCAATGGACTCCAAAGAGGTGCACGACGGTGCTGAGCAGCAGGGGAGGGGAGGGGGAAATAGCTGGGAAAGGGTGAGGTAGGGGGACAGTGTAGGAGGGTGCTTTGAGGTGCAAGCAGGGGCAGGCAGAGTGACAGGGCAGTTGGAAGGGGGTCAGAGCGAGGTGAGGAGGGAGGACGCAGAGGGGGCTCTAGTAGCAAGATGGGGAGGGTGGGAAGTAGGGGGGAGGAGGGAGAGAGCGACAGCGTAGAGGGTTAGGTGCTGCGTAGAGGGGTGGAGTGGGGGTCTAAGATGAGGGGGCAGAAGGGTAGTAGGGCAGGGAGCCATCGGACACGTAGGAGGGATATCCCTCGGGGAGTACCAGCAGGTGTAGGATGAAAGTGGCTAAGGGGCACCACAGGGGGGTTGCTGTGGGGGAGGGTAAAGGAAGGAAGATATATATCAGGATGGAAACATCTAGTCAGGGCGGATCCCAAGGGGCACCGAGCTGTGTAATGCAGGTCTAGGCTTGCAGAGTCAGCACAACAAGGGGACCTCTTTGGCATGGCGGGGCAGACCAAGCAGTCAGTGTGTAGGTGAGCTTGGGGCATACATCATCTGCAAGGGCCATTTTGGGGGAGCAAGGGTCAAATAGAGGTGTTCCAGAGTGGCCCCTTGGGGGTGTGGGTATCCGTGGGGTCGAGGCATTGTGGGTGCACCAAGGAGGGTGGATTCACTCCTCCTGGCTGTGAGGTGCATTACTCAGCACAGTGTGGTGAGTGGGGGGGAGGGTGGGATAAACAGGCAAGAGGAGCGGGGAGGCTGGCACCGGTGTAGTCACAAGTGACAATATCCGGGACATTGGTGTCCCCGACAAAGCGGGGCGCAGGGGCGGATGCACATAGAGCGGGTGGGAATGGGAAGGCCATCAGCAACCAGATCCAGTGCAGTCACAGAAACTTGTAAACAATGGAAATAACTGTGCAGCATAAAACATTATGAAAAACAAAGTCAACAGTGCAGCCCAGAGCACCGTGTATAACAGATCCGCCAACTCTGTTGGGAATCAAGGGAGGGAAGAGGTGCCGCAGGACCATGACAGGCCATAGGCCTAGCAACACAGCGTGCGATAAGGTCTAACTGTGACCTCGCTAGTAGGGCGAGACAGACTGGCCCATATTGTACAGAGTTCTCAGTAGTAATATGCAAACATTCAAACAGGGATGGAGATACTCAGCTGTCCGTCACGCAGCAGTCCCATTGGCCCTGCTTCGGCTCCAGTAGTTACGCCGAGCCAGGTACAGTTCAACAGCCCCTGGTGGTATCACTCCATGGCAGGAACGGGTTTCAGGGGGAGTGCGATTTGTTTCTGTCCTGATCCTGTGTGAGAACAGCCACTGCCTGAAGTGCCTGGGCTCTGTCTCCCTGGCAATATGCTGCCCTGTTGATGACCGTGCCCTGATGTCCAGTTCTGCTGTCATGTCGCCAGCAGCCATCGGAGGGGCTGGCAAGGACATTGTGTCTGGGTGGCTAGCCTCCGTGCTGTGGGAGAGGCAATGTCCATGTCCTGTGTGGAGAGACCATCCAAGAAGTGGCGTAGGTCCTCCGGGTCGAAGAAATCCTTTGATTCGCCGTCCCTGGTGATCCACAATTGGGCAGGTTCGAAGAGGCCATATTTGATCTCCAACCGGCGGAGCTGGGGTCGGAGAGATAGGAAGGGCTTGCGTTGGTCATTTTATTCCCGTTAGCAGACCGCCGCGGTGCGGATCTCATGGCTGTCATATGGTTATGGACCATGGGAGCGGGCCACAGACAGCCGTTGCTGTGCCTGTTCGTGTCTCAGGAAGCAGGCAATAAGAGGTCATGTTCGCATTGGAGGGTCTCAATGGGGTGGGCCAATCGGTGGGCCTGCTGCAGCTCCAGTGGTGACTCAAAGACTAGTCCGGTGAGGGTCAGGAGGACATTCCTGAGGAAGGACTTGGAGTCAGGCCTCCCCGCAGTTTCTGGTAAGCCAAAGAATCGAACGTTATCCCTCCGACTCTGATCTTCCAGGTTGATGGCCTTCTTGCATAGGAATAGGAGTTCCTGGTCCCACTCCAGTAGGGTGTTTAGGCGGTCCTCCATCACCGCGATTAACTGTTCAAGGCTGTCTACGCTGGTCTGGAATCCTGCAATGTGCAGGCATCTGGAATTTGTCCCAGCCTCTAGTCCAGAGATGTTTGAGTCCATTCCCTCCAGGCCGCGACACGCTGCCATGATTTCCTGGAGGATGCATTTCATGGTGGTGTCCTGAGCACTGCCAGGGGAGGGCGGGGGCTGGTTGGATGTTGGGGGCGTCAACTCCCAGCAGTTGACCATGGTGCGGGGTTGGTTGAGGGCCTCGGTGAAGAGGAGTTGCCTTGCAGGTTTTGCCAGAAGACATCGCCAGCCCAGGCTCTGGTGTTGTGGGGGGATGGTTTGCTGTTCCCTCATGACTGTGTGCGCCGCTGCTGCTGAGGTCTGGTAAGGTCCCCCGATCGTACCTGAGTCAGTCCGCTGGTGTGAGTGTCCAGGGCTGGCATTGGGACCTGATCTGGGTTGGAGAGGGGGCGCTCCCCCAGCAGTCCCAGCCTGTGAATCCTTTTGAGCCTCCACTGGGGAGGGCTGTTCACTTTCAGGGGGCACGGCCCTCAAGGCAGTTGCCCGTGTTTTAGAAGGCAGATGTTGGGAGACGTAGTTCATGGCCAACATGAGGCATCCCGAGCCACCAGTGGGCCAGACTCAGCTGGGACAGGTGGACAGGAGTCAGTAGGGAAAAGATCTCCTAGTGGCGCACCTTGTAAGGTGAAAGGTTGTTGGCGTGACTTGGATCACATTGGCCTCCCAGCCAGGGCAAGCGGTTGGTGGGTGTGGTTTGCTGCCGCCCTCCCCTTTTAGTGCCAGGCAGTGAGGGGGAGAGTACTTTGCCAGGTCCTGAGTCCATGTTGAGGCAGTGGGCTGCTATGTGTGGGGGCCTGGTGGCCCGTGCTGTGGGATGGTGCATTGCAGCAATGGGCCCAGGGCACCAGCTGGTTTGGGACAGATCCGGGGCGGACCCCATCCACAGGGCCTGTCCCGTGAGGAGGTCTGGTGGTTAAAGTTCAATGCCAGTGGGTCCAGAAGGGCGTGGCCGCTGAAGTCCCCGTACCACAGCCTCACTAGGTCACTGGGGTCCCCCACGCCCCATGGACACAGCCAGAGCTGCCTTGGGGGGTCTTGCTGCCGATGGTAGGGGAGGGTGTGCGATAAAGGCAGGTGATGAGTCTGGGGAATTGTCTGTCAATGTCAGAGCAGGCTGCCCTCGGCCGGCAGCGTGGGAGGAGGCAAGCAGCGGCCCAGCACTGGATGGAGCCCCCTTGGGCTGGTACCGGTGCTCCTGTAGGCCAGGGGCACTTGGTTGGGATCTTCTACAGCCAAGGCATCACAGCGCTGGGGCCCCGGCACCCCGTGGCAGCAGCAGTCAGGTTCCTCATGAGCTGGTGTGCTGGGGAGGGAGTGTAGGTATCCCCGGCGGGAGGGCTGCAGGCCCGTTAGCAGTGAGCGACCCCCCACTGGGTTATCAGGCAGCCTGAGTTTTAAGTTTGGGTCAGGTGTCCTCTGGGGCAGTGGCCCCTGGCAGATGAGGAGTGGGCTGCCGCATGGTTGCACTGTGGGCCGAGGCTCCTCCTAGGCCTCCAGGCCCAGCACTCCCCACACCATGTGGTCTAGACCGGGATGGGCAGGCGTCTCAGTAGAGTTGCTGGTGGCACTCAGAGGGCCACAGTGGAAGGATTTGTTGCATCTGTGGGCCGGGGGCACTTGGCCAGGACCACCACTTCACGATGGCCCCCGAGCTACGCATTGATTGCAGATAAGGTCACGTGTGCTAGGGGCGGGTGCTTAGGTTCCCCCAGCAGGAGGCTGCAGGGCCGGCAGCAGCAGGCGGCCCTCACCGGTGTATCAGACGGCTCACATGTGATCAGGGGCCGGGCATTTATTGGGGTGGCAGCCCCCGTCAGGTGAGCAGCGGGCTGGCTGCACAGTGGTGCTATAGGCCAAGGCGTATCCTGTGCCTTCAGCCCTGGAGCTCGATGCACCATGTGATCTGGACCGGGAGGAGTGTTCGCCACTATAGAGCTGGTGATGGCTTCCGGGGGTTGCAGTTGGAGGACCCTCATATCGAGCAAGCCAGGGGGGCTACTCACGCTACCCCCACCATGTTGAATGCCCCACTGCCCTGGGCGTGTCACTGTGCGGAGCTCTGGACTAAAGCGGCCATCATCGTTTGTGGCCAAACCATGCCCCTAGTGTTCTGCTCTGAGACTTTCAGCAGCGTTTCAATGTTGAATCCATAGCAAGAAGAATGTTCCCTTCATGTTAGTCTTATAAACTGTGCCAGGATGAGCTATCACACTTTGAATGCTGTATTGTTTCTCTGAATGCACTGTTTGAAAATTTCCATTTCTTGACAATAGTATATCTGACAATGCTTAGTGATGAACTAATAGACATGCATTAGCTGGGGATGGCTTAAGTTGTCCTTTCAACTGGAATAAATGCTTTTCCCTCAAAGAATCATCCACCTAAGGGTCTTTATTGAATCGGGGTTTCACAGTTCTGGTGGAGAAGCGTGGGCATGCCATTAGCACTTATTGTCCGATCAAAGGATCCGCCAGCCAAGTTATGGTGAGCCTGGCAGACGTGGAAGGGACAAGAAATGGAGAGGTATTCTCCTAAATTTCCAAGCTATGCTCGTGGCCAGAACCTGGCTGCATTGATAAGTGGCATGTGTGTAACATCAGTAGCAGGCAAAGGGTGAGGTACAAAGGGTAGAGGTTAAAGAATTACTAGACTGCATTCAGTTTGCCTATGAGATGAAAAAGGCATGCCAAGGTTTCCCTTTCCCCTCACCATGGAATGAGTGACGATGACAGGCTAAGAGGAGGTTGTTCTTGTCCAAGTGTAGACATGGGTCTAAGAGAAGGGGTTGGTTCCCCATTAGTCGTATGAATGAGTCTGCCGAAGGGGCGGGGCAGGCCCTTCAGAAGGGAGTTTCAGATAGAGGAAATAGGCAAGTGTGTTTGAGAACCTTCCTCTTACAAAGGTTAACTCACAGACTAGATGAAATAGGTGAACTGTGCCAGATTCCTCCCATAGAAGGCGTGAATGCAAGTGCGAGTGTGTAATGTAGAGCTGCGGTATTGGGAAATTCCCAAGGAAACACTTGGAGTTGAATGAGTGGGAGGCTTCTCATTTGAAGCGATGGGTGAGTCAAACAGTAAAGGTAAGTTAGAGGCACATCTGATCCCTGGAAGGAATGCAGGCTTGTGAAATGCTAATAAAGGTTCGAATGCATACATGTTTTATGGTTGAAAAATGCCATAAACTCAAAAAATTGATCAAATAGTTATTAGAAATTGAAAGACCTGAATTATTTGTAAAAGTGTATGAATGAGCTAGAGAAACCACCCTGACCTACAGAGGTGGAGGCATTTAAGGAATGTAAGCAGCGAGCGATGGATAAAGTGAAAGAGAGCAAGGTAAAGGGACAGGTGTGTAAAGCATTGGATGATATGAGAAAAGAGGTGTTATAGAAGAGGAAGGAATATTGGCAAGAGATTGGTATAAAGAAGAAATAACTTTATGAACTATATCACTCCCTTGTGGTTTCTTCACCCCCATCGGGACCATATATGAGAATTGTCTTGTGGAAGATTTGTTTTGTGTTTGACTGCCTCCACCGTATATGCCCAAGAAGCAACTTGAAAAGTTAATGGAGGGGATTATTTTGGACAGCAAGAAGGAGTGCTGGTGTGGAATTGGTTTGAGTGGAAATAAACTGATCAATTTGATAGTCCAAGCAAGTAGTTAAGCAAGGGCAGCCTATTACCAAGTTATTAGAGGGGTAGGTGAAGTAGGAGTAGATTTGCTGAAGAAAACAATATGTATGCCCCATAAATTGCTTTTGAATGACGTTGAACTGAAGAAAGAAAGTTTGATGATTTTGCAGCACTGGTTTGAAGATTTGTAATAAAAGATAAGGTAATGGGAGGTTATTGGAAAATTGAACAAACAGTGATAGAAACAGACCTCTGAGGATCAGGCAATAGCATATATTCTGAGGGTGAGAATGATGTCCCAGAGATGCAACTGCTCACTGAGGTGGAAATGAAATATGCATTAGGGTGTCATGCGGTTTATACATTCTCAGTAAAACTGTGCACTTGCTGGGCAACATGCACATCAAAACTGTGCGAGACGGAGTTCACGCACACCATCAGAATATGTTGGCCTTAGTCCTGGCTAGCTCACATTGCACCATCTGTACCCTAACCTTTGCAAGGTAAAAGGTCGTATGTGCAACCTCAGAACATGACAACCCTGACTCACCAAGGAGATCATTGAACCAGACTTAGAACCCTTTTGTTTGGTAACTCATGCATGCTCAAAGAGAGACACAAGAAATACTCAAATTAGTGTTCAATATTTATTGAGGCAATAAGATTCTTATGTAAAGTATGTGCACTGCAATTATCAGTAGAAGTAAACAAAATAGAGTAATCAGCCTCAATATGCCTGCGGCTGTTTCATTAGTACAGGTCACTGATTCAAAGAGCTAAAAGACATTTTTGGGAAGACTTGGCTTGGCAGTTCGGGCTGGACTATTTCCATGAGGCACAGCGTCGAGACTGATTTGCATATAGCTGGGTCTGAACTGGGGTGGCGAAGTGAGCTAAAGAACGATGATGGATTCAACCCAGATCTGTGACTGGGGGTGGGTGTCTGAAAAGTTTCAGCGCTCCGTCCATCATTTCCTTGTGTTTGCTTTGTTCGCCCTAAGTTGGCAGGGTATGCCCAGATGTGGGTCCCTTGCTCACTTTGCCACTGGATTCAAGCTAGCCTGGCTGATGAGGGGTGCTACCCTAAAACCTGTCTCAGGATGCTTGTCTCCGGTCCAAGGAAGACCTGGCTTGGTAGTTTGGGCTGGACTGTTCCCATGAGGGACAGGGTCAAGACTGATTTGCATATAGCTGGGTCTGAATTGGGGTGGCAAAGTGAGCTAAAGAGCAATGATGGATTCAACCCAGATCTGTGATTGGGGGTGAGTGTTTGAAAAGTTTCAGCGCTCCGTCCATCCTCTCCTTGTGTTTGCTTTGTTTGCCCTAAGTTGGCAGGGTATGCCCAGATGTGGGTCCCTTGCTCACTTTGCCACTGGATTCAAGCTAACCTGGCTGATGAGGGGTGTTACCCCGAAACCAGTACCAGGATGCTTGTTTCCGGTCCAGGGAAGACCTGGCTTGGCAGTTCGGGCTGGACTGTTCCCATGAGGCACAGGGTTAAGACTGATTTGCATATAGCTGGGTCTGAACTGGGGGGGCGAAGTGAGCAAAAGAACGATGACGGATTCAACCCAGATCTGTGACTGGGGGTGAGTGTCTGAAAAGTTTCAGCGCTCCGTCCATCATCTCCTTGTGTTTGCTGTGTCTGGAAGACAGTCTGAGAAAAATACTTGAAAGAAGAATCAACATCTCATTGCTCTACATTTTGAGACATTGAATCCACATCCCCTGTCTGGAAGTTGTGTATGAAAGTGTGATCCAAACCACCCCACTTTGTTCTGTTTCCAAGGTCTTTACAACCAGTGCTGATGTCTGCCTGACAGCCAGTCTCCTAAAGGTGAAGGACACTTCATGATGCCTAAATTTCCTGCTGGAGGAGCATGAGGACTCTGGGCCCCTCCAGAATCTAATTCTGGTTCCTGTTGGGATTGTAGAAGGCCCAATTAGGGCTGCAATTGTGTGACTACAGACGGCCTAGTTGGGGCTGCTGCTGTCGAACTATTTCAGGCTTGAACTGGGCTGTAAATGCTCTATTGTTGAAGGCCCATGTGGGCTGCAGAAGGCCCAGTTGAGGTTGCATCAGTTGAACAGTTGACCAGTGTATGGGATACAACTGCTGATTGCAGAAGACTTCCCCCACATGGATGCATCTATCTACCTGCTGTGGTCTGTTCAGCAATGCACCATTGTATGACAGGAGATCGCCAAGCTATAGAGTGTGCCGGTTGTGCCTAGGACCGAGTTAGTGCATTATTCCAGAGACCACAGCTCACAAATAGAAAGAAGCAAATCCTACTCACTGTTTCAAGCTGCACTGTATGAAAACCAAGCCCTGAGAAATATTGGGTTAGTTGAATTCACATTTCATCCAGTGCAGGCTCATAAAAACCAGTGGTTCGCTCTGCACTGAACCAGCGCACGCCATCATGATACAGCCCCAGAATTCAAATTCTTCAAGAAATATAAAACATTTAGGTGGAATTGGTGATTTGATGGAGTTTATTTTTCTACAAACACTGAAATTTAGAAAATACCCACCCAATTGTTCTATGTTTGATTTAATACTCATTTCCCACATTCGAAGCAAAGCTTAACATGAGTCCCTGGAAATAATTATAATCATAATGAATTTCAGCCTTTAACAATTTCAAGTTCCAATCTTTAGAATGCTTTTAAATTTGCTTATGGGTAATTGATTCATACCTTCAATTGATCTTGTAACCTGCAATGGAGACAAAGAAGCCTATGAGATGAAGAAACATAGGAACAGACCTACTGCTCCATCCCATGTTTCTCTTAAATCCTGTGTGGGCCAGTATTTTACCTGGCCCTTTCTGCAGGGATATCCCCAAACATGTTGCTTTCTTCTGCCTATTTGTCTCACTTTCCTTTTGTGGGCTATAGGACTCTGGGCACTTGGTCACTGCGACTCAGTGCTAAAGGGCATGTGTTCTCTCTTCTAAACATGTAATGATTGATTTACAACTGTTTGGCATATATTATTTACTTTTAAGTCCCTTGCAAAGTGGTATCCCATATACCCTGGGCCTGTAAATTAAATGTTACTAGTGAGCCTGCAGCACTGCTTGTGCCACCCACAGACGTAGCCTTTCAAACCTGTCTCAGGCCTGCCTCTGCAGGACCTGCGTGTGCAGTTTACTGCCACTTTAACTTGGCATTTAAAACTACTTGACAAGCCTTAAACTCCCCTTTTATTACACATAGGTCACCCCTAAGGTAGGCTGTAGGTAGCCCAATTGGCAGGATGATGTGTAAGTAAAAGACAGGACATGTGCCTTCATGTATGGCATGTTACAGTAGTGACAAATAGTCTATTTTGTTTCTCACTGCTGTGAGGCCTACCCCTCTCATAGGTTAGCATTGGGAATTCCCATATATGTTTTTAAGTGGCAATTCCGGATCAGAAGGGCGTGGTGTTGCCATGTTTGGTATGTTTAGAATAGTGTCGATGTTTGGTGTGGTGAGGTGTGGTGCAGCAGCCAGGGCAGCTGACTTCGGAGCACAGGGCCCACTGTTCGATCCCTGGCTCCGGCGGCAGCTCAGCTCAGCACCATGTGACTCTGGGCAATAGCTCACTGAATTTCCACGACGGCCTCCAGCGCCTTGAGCCCCGTAAGGGTGAGTAGTTTGCGCTTTACAAATATTGATTTAGATTTTTTTTTAGGCGATAAATCCTACTTACTGGTGTAGTTAAATTTTATATTATTATTTTAGAAATGCCACTTTTAGAATGTGGGAATTTCTCTGTGCTTATGACTCTTTGTGCTTTGCAGCCATACTCCAATATATGTCTAGGGCTGGGTAACAGCTACATTTGGGGCATACTTTTCATAGAGCCACACTCAGACTCATAGCCACACTCACTTTTCATAGAGACACTCATGTAGCAGACAT